>QRFJ01003881.1:137961-184487 GCA_006176705.1 Cocos nucifera
AATCATAAAGACAAGAAGAATCAGATCTTAAAACTATTCCGAAGATCGTATTGAATCAAGAGAAAAATTTTTATGAATATATCTTCTTGATTAATCAGATCGTGGCGAACCTGGATTCGGAAAATCAAGGATTTTCCTATCACTGGTATTCGAGCCTGGTTTCTAGATTGTTTTAGAATCTAATTTTAATTTCTATTTTAATTTAAAAAAAATAATGAAATTTTAGAATGTCACATGAGATGTGATAGAATCTGAAATTTAGAAAATATAAAATAAAATGATTTGGATTAAAGAACATGAAGTATGCATGACTAGTTCTTAGAAGAAATAGAATGTTCCTATATAGAATAGTTGCATGATCTGTATTTATCTATTAATCATATTTATAGATCTTCTTATTTTTGTTTTATGATATTTATGATATATTTAATAAACATCTGATAAATAGCAAGATATAAATTATTTAAGTTTTAAATATCATATGAGATATGAATAGATGCCATGACTCGAACCTAATTTATAGAGATATTGTTCCTACATAAGTTGTTCTAGCATTAGAATTTTTTTGATTAGAATCAATTTAAATCTAATTTTCAGATTCATTATTGTTGATAATTTAGTCTGAAAACATGGCATGCATTTGATTACCATGAGATGTATAGCAAAATGCCTTGATTAGATTAATTTTATTGACGATTGATGATATAGATCTTAAACTGTTTTAGAGTTACCATGATTCCTGAATCTAAGGCGTTGCCTCTGGCCGTGGCCGGCTCATAAGTAAATGGAAGAAGGGTTGAAGCGCCTCTCTTCCCATTCGGGGTGTATTCTATAGACGTGTAGGGGGGCTGCTAGCGTGTTGCGTACCTTAATCCAGAGTTCAAACCCAAGAACACTTACTTTCTGCAAAAATCCAGAATCCTGAAACCGGATTATATGTGCATGTATTTGGTTATATGAACCACAAGTTATATTAAGATATAAGTTTTATGGAATATAATTAGGGTGTCTAAAATTGAGAATTTTCAGAATCTAAGCATATTCATAAATTCGGGTTCGGGTGGTTTTAGCATCAAATTAGGTCAATATTAGAGCGTTGATCAAACCGAAATCAAGAGTTGTTCAGATTGGGACATCAACAATGCTTGTAAATTGAGCCCAGGCCTAATAGGATTAAGTCCTGGGTAAGACGAGTCACGATATCAGCAGACCATAATTTAGCTCGAGGTTCTAGAGTACTGGATTGTAAGGACTAACCCAATGGTTGCCTGACGTCCACAATTTTGGTGTCTTAAGGTAAGTTTGGCACAGGGGACCGGACCACTGGTTTTAATTGGAAGCTACTCGAACCCATGAATGCTGCTTACTTAGTGGGAGTTAACAGGCATATGTTCCGTATCCACCGGTTCACTTAACCTTGGATATATCTTACGACATACAGTTTTGATCTGAGGTGGTCAATAATCCGAGCTGACCGCATGCAACTAGGTGATATCATAATTTGTTGATGACAACGCCTAAGTCTTTCAGTTTAATGTAGACCTGAATCAATTCTCACCTAAGAATAAGTAAGTCCCGAGTTCTTTCCACATTATGTAGACGTGGGGCCTTTCCCCGGGATTGATTGTTCTCGGCTGGATTACAGTGGGCTCATGCACCGGGAAGACCGCACCATTGTCTATTAGGCAATTTGGATGCTAATGGGGCTGAGAGGATGAGTTGGGCTCAATATCCTGGATACAGGTGATGAGACCCAATTAAGAGGAATAACCCTAGTCTATGCAAATGTGGGTCTGGCTTAACTAAGGAGATGGATCAATATTGCCGGGATTACGGTTCGGAGATCCATGAATTAGAGGACCAAGTTTTGGGTGGCACCATGATAGGAGATCATTAACAAAGTTGTATCCACTCATTGGTAACCATCACAATAACTGTTAGGTTTTGGAGGTGATTGAGTCAGTTGGTTGATTATCTCGGCACCACCCACTAGAAATTAATCTATGTGGGATTATTCGCATCTCTCACAGATGGGAGTGTAGGGATCCGAGAAAATAGTGGGAGCGTAATGGTATTGAAAATAAATCCCTAAACAAATTGGTCAAGTCAAAATACAGTATCTAACTTAGAATCTTTGACTCTCTAACAGGAAAATCTCTGCGTTCCACCCACTAGGCATGTATCCTAGACCACACATAGACTGACCTGAACCATATATGTAAAGATTGGGCTAGGAACTACAAAATTGTTTTTTGGTTCAAGCAGAAGTTAACACATTGTTTGGACAGGACCCTCGCCACCTTACCAGTTCGTCCATCCATCTGAAAGAGAGCGTCTTCATGAGAATTAAAATGGATTGACGAGACAATAAGGCCAGATACTACATGTTTAGGCCGATGTTCTGATTGAGCTCCAGCGCCATACATGAAGATATCGGGACTGCTCGCAATGTATGGCTCACCGCAGTGAGATGTTCTGGTGAACAGAGTCGCGGCAGCCAAATATCAAGTCACGAAACGGACTTTTTAAGGTAAGATGCGTGATGGGCCAGTCAGTCCACAGTCACTTGTTGAACAATGATCTAAGGACATCGGGAAGAGCTTTGAGAAGCTCGGTGTCTCGCCAAGTTGGACTTGGATTGCAGAATGATATTTTCTTGCATATCCTGACTGCATGGCGACTATGGGCAAGATTCATCATGACATTACCACATGCATAAACGTTCAAAATTCCTTGCCGCGATGTGATGAATATGCTGGTTATCCGCTGACTTTCTATGAAAGGTTCTTAAAGGTCAGTTCTTGCCTATGGAAGCGGACTTCTTCAAAAAGAGTCTTATAGGAGAGAAAAAGGAAGTCTGTGAAAAAGCAAAAGGTAGAAGGATCGAAAGAAGAAGAGGCATGACCGAAGAGAAGGGTTCAGATGGCAAAGGAAAGTGTTTCCATTGCAACAGCAACTGGCATTGGAACGAAACTGTCCTACTTAACCTGGCCACCTACTGAAAACAAGAAGGAAGTCTCTTTGGAGGTCATTGCTCGTATTGAGCTACACGCTTACGGTTTCTTCTGCACTCCAGTTGGGTGCTTGGACTCGTAGGTTCTAGTGCTCATCTGTGCACTTCTATGCAGGGTCTTGAGGATAGCAGGAGGCTGAGGGATGGAGACATGATCCTACGCATCGGTAATGGAGCAAGAGTTGCTGCAGTAGCCGTGGGAACATACCCTCTTCGATTACCATCTGGTTTAGACTTAGTTTTGAAAGACTGTTATTATGTGCCTGCAGCTAGCAGGAATTTGATTTCTGTTTCATGCTTAGCACAAGAAGGCTATGTGATTACCTTCTTTAAGGACCATTGTAACATTCTTTATGAAAGAAATAAAATTGCAAATGGTTTCCTTATTAATGGTCTTTATCAGCTACATATTGATGTACCTATTCTAACTATCGAGCAAAACGTGAATGCCAAACGACCTAGGGATAGTCCAAACGATAGATATCTATGGCACCTGAGATTAGGTCATATAGCAGAAGATAGGATCAACAAATTGGAGAAAAATGGGCTATTGAGTCCATTGACTTTCCGAGTCATATCCAACTTGTGAATCTTGTCTTCAAGGCAAAATGACTAAACTCCCTTTTGTTGGACATGGGGAGAGGGCCACAGATCTCCTTGCCCTAGTACATACTGATGTGTGCGGCCCATTTGATGTGCCGGCTAGAGGCAATTTTGTCTACTTCATTACCTTTACCGATGATCTGTCTAGGTATGGGTATGTGTATCTTATGAGACACAAGTCTGAAGCTTTTGAAAAGTTCAAAGAATTCAGACATGAAGTAGAAAAACAAACTGGAAAAACCCATTAAGGTTCTTCGATCAGATCGAGGAGGTGAATACCTTAGCCGGGAATTCCTAGACTATCTCAAGGAAAATGGCATAGTCTCTCAATGGACTCCACCAGGAACACCTCAACTCAACGGGGTTTCAGAATGGAGAAATCGGACTCTATTGGATATGGTTCGATCCATGATGAGCTTCACAGACCTCCCTGATTTTCTTTGGGGACATTCATTGTTAACTTCAATTTATCTACTGAATAGGGTTCCCTCTAAAACCGTTCCTACCACACCGTATGAGATATGGCACGGTAAGAAACCAAGTCTGAGTCATCTCAGAATTTGGGGTTGTCCGGCTCATGTCAAAAGACAACAAGCGGACAAGTTAGAGTTTAGGTCCTTTAGAGCTCGATTCATAGGATATCCTAAAGAGTCATTAGGATACTATTTCTACATTCCAGAAGACCACAATGTGATTGTGAGTCGACATGCCATCTTTCTTGAAAAATAGTTTATTCAAGATAGCGGCATTGGAAAGCAGATTAAGCTTGATGAGAAAGTCTCACAAGTACAACGAGCTAAGGACCAATTGGAACCAAATCAGGTTGAGCCAATAAGAACACTACCTCCTCCACCTCGTAGATCGGAAAGAGTTTTCCCGTCCCCCTGAAAGATACTTAGGTATTATTTCAGAGGAAGTAGAGAAAATGTTCCTCGTAGGTAATGGTGCTCATGGTGATGATCCCAAAACCTACAACGAGGCGATATCAGATATCGACTCCGAGAAATGGCTAGAGGCAATGCAGTCAGAAATTGACTCGATGCACTCAAACCAAGTCTGGACCTTGGTAGATCCACCAGAAGGTATAGTACCTATTGGGTGTAAATGGATCTTCAAGAGAAAGATTGGTGCAGATGGGAATGTGGAGACATTCAAGGCTAGACTAGTGGCAAAAGGTTATAGTCAACGCGAAGGCATTGACTATCAGGATACCTTTTCCCCAGTAGGCTATGCTAAAATCCATCCGCACATTGCTTGCCGTTGCAGCCTATTTCGATTATGAAATATGGCAAATGGACGTGAAAACGGCATTCTTAAATGGATATCTTGAGGAAGATATCTATATGGAACAGCCGCTAGGTTTCACATCCAGTGATACTGATCACAAGGTTTGCAAGCTGCAAAGGTCCATATATGGACTTAAGCAAGCATCTCGGAGCTGGAACACTCGTTTCAATGATGTGATCAAAAAGTTTGGTTTCATCAAAAATGAAGAGGAACCATGTGTTTTCAAAAGGGTCAGTGGGAGCGCTGTTGTCTTCCTCGTATTGTACGTGGATGACATCCTCCTTATTGGGAATGATATTCCCATGTTGACATCAGTCAAATGTGGTTGTCCAAGGAATTCTCCATGAAAGACCTAGGTGAAGCATCCTTTATTCTAGGAATTAAGGTCTATAGGGATAGACCGAATAGGATGCTAGGACTTTCACAGAAGATGTACATAGAGGAAAGTACTAAAGAGGTTTAGTATGGAAAACTCTAAGAGGGGATTAATACCCTTCAGACATGGTATTCATCTTTCCAAGAAGATGTGCCCCAGCACACCTGAGGAAATAGAACGCATGAGCAAGATCCCTTATGCTTCTGCAATAGGGAGCCTCATGTATGCCATGCTATGTACACGACCTGATATAGCCCATGCTGTGAGTGTCACAAGCAGATATCAGTCAAATCCAGGTGAAGAACACTGGACTTCTGTGAAATGTATCCTTAAGTACTTGAGAAGAACTAAGGATATGATGTTGGTCTTTGGTAATGGAGAACTCCAAGTCCAGGGATACACAGACTCGGATTTCATGTCCGATATAGATGATCGAAAGTCGACATCTGGCAGTCTGTTTGTGCTGGAAGAGTTCCAAGCAAATTAAAGATGATAATGTTTACAAAGCCGTTGGGCCAGCAGAAGATCGAAGCCCACCTTGAGAAGATGGGACTTAGACTTGTAGCCAATTGGCTTTAGGACAAGTGGGAGATTGTTAGATATATGTGCCCTAGAAGCCAGAATTGGCTGACACTTGTAATACACTTCTAGGGGCAAAATTATAATTTTGACTATAATCAATAAAATGGGTTATTTTCTATCACATATGTGTATTTAGTGTCTGTGATACATCCTTTGAGTTAATGGTAATGATAATTCATATTTTCAAGAGTTGAAAATTTAAGACATGAATAATCATTATTAACTCATAAAATGCTCCCGACCATAGGATCATCACGAGGATGGTGATTGATCCGGAAGGTTGGTGTACAATCGCTTCTCTTTAGTAGATGAGTCTTGAGTCTACGGTGTGGAGACACCGGAGCGAGAGTACAGGTACTCGTTAGAGAACGAGGGCACTGAGCGTGACCACCTCGAGTAGTCATTAGGAAGTCTACCTTCTCGTCAATGACTGACTCGATGCTGCAGTAGTGTGTCTGGTTCTTTGACCTGAGGTGCATCGGCAGTTCACCTTGAGGGTGTTATAGTTTGACTACACCATTACTCGGTCTCCTAGCCATATGGAACCCTGAGGTGTATGTTGGCTATAGCATGTTCATTGTAGGAACTGGATTGCATCAAGATGGAATCTATCTACCTCGGTGGTAGAGGAGCAGCCCTATGATGATCATGAGAATCAAGTCCAGAAGCCCATGGCCATGGCAGAGTGAAATAATAGAAAGAGTTTCTATTTAGATTTTCACATTGGACTCGAATCGAATGATTACATCATATGACAGAGACTAGGGTTTGACGAGTTCACCTTAACCCTAATCTGATCGGGGCTCAAGATAGAAGAACTTAATCACACAGGTAGCTGCACCAAGAGGTTCGCATTCAGCTCTGATGGGTTGCCACCATATACTGCTAGGTGTCACTGGTGGATTTTGGGAGCAATTAGAATGATTTAGATGATCGATCATTCTAGCTGTTCGAATCAGAAGAGTTCTGATCCATCGAAAGGAGTTTCGATGATGTCGATGATAGAGATCATGACATATCCCATTACCATACAGAACTGAACCTAACTGGGTCACACAAACAAGGGTTTGAATCTGGTGATCATCAATTGAACTGATCTAGTTCAATTGATCTGAATGAGATTCAATTAGGTTCAAGGAAAATCGTGCTAGCACTCGATTGAACCTAACGTTCTTCTTTTACTATCATAAATAAGTTGTCCTGACTGAGCCAAAGGAGTTTGTGCTCAATCAGAGGCCTTCATATGGTCTGACTGGAGGTTGTCCAAGTCAGAAAAGGTTGTCTTATTTTGTAAGACATTACCTGCCATTTTTGGTCACCTGCCATTTCTTGTTCTTTGACTTTGGTCAAAAGTCTACCTTTGACTGGTCAAACATTGACCATTGACACTTTGACTTTTGACCACATGTCATGCACCTATTGGAGAGCTGGTGGGGGCCTGTCCCCCTGCCAGAACCTGGCAAGGAGAAGGGCGCACGCCACCCTTGGCGTGTGCCCAAGTTGGAGGCGCCTAGGAGTCCTTGTTGGACAAGGGACTCCATCTCCTTTTTGGATTCCAATTAGAGTTCTCCTAAGAACCAACTTTGACTGTCTTAGGCACCCTCTAAGGAGGAATCCAGGGGACTCTATTCCCACCAATCAGATTTAGATCTGATTTCACAAAGGGTTGTGATTGGTTGGGAAGAAGAGGAGTTGGATCACAGAGTCTATAAATAAGACCCTGCGCCCAACTCAATTCTAATTGAGAATTTCCCATGCCCCAAGGCTGCCTCTCCCCTCTTCCTCCATGCCAAACTTCTTCTCCCTCTGCCTCTCCACGTCCAAAAGGAGTTTTGGACTTGGTTGGTGCGATTCCAGATCAAAGAAAGGCGATCAAAAGCTAGAAGGCTGCGCTGCTGCAAAGGACGACTGCTGATCTTCAAAAGGAGTTTTGAAGATCCTCCAGATCAGATCCAGATCTGAATTTTTGGAGATGTGATAGAGAAGAAGAGGATCTCCAGATCCAACCCGAGTGGATACCGGTAGAGGCCAGGCGCTTGCGTGGCTAGATCCAGAACCTTCCGCTGCAATCAGGATCATCAACAGGGTAATAGGATTACCCAAATCAGGTAAATTAAATTTGATTTAATTTATCTTATTTTATTTTATTTATTAAAATAATAAGAATCAGATCTGAAACATATCAAGATCTGATTGAGATCAAGAGAAAAATTTTTGAAATATATCTCTTGATCTGATCAGATCTGAACGAACCTGGATCCGGGAAATCAGGATTTCCCTTCAGATATCAGAGACGAATTCAGTAGGACTTTAAATGATAGCTTGCACGAGAGTCGCCACTTGGTTGTGAGTGAAGGCGAAAAAATGAGATCCTCGGGGTGCTCGAAGGGAGGAGCTCATCATGATTGGGCTCAAGGCCGCATTGATCTTTAAGGAGGAGAAGAAGAAGGAGGCCAAGATCAAAGTCGCTGAGCTGGAGGCTCAAATGTCGAAGTCCGCTTTGGAGGTTGCAGCTCAAGCCGTGGAGGAGTTCAAAGCCTCCTTCAAAATGAAGGACTTAAACATTGCATTCAACCAAGAGGTGTTTATAAAGAGCTTTGAACTTTGTGAAGGCAGCATGGCCCGAAGGTTTTTTGAGCTTGACCTCAGCTTCCTGAAGGAGGAATCCGACAAAGAAGCAGGGCCGTCTGGAGCTGCGGCCGACTCCTCTCCCACCAAAGTAGTCCCCGATTCCTCTGAGCTAACTGTTGAGGTTCCCAAGCCCATGCAGGAGCTCGCGGTTGCTACCAAAGCACCAGTCAAACCTGCTCTCGAGTTTGCAGCTAACCCTAGAAAACTGAGCTCTCCTGCTGCTTCCCCTGCAGAGATCGGGGGCCTTTGATAGTTGTTTATTATTATTTTATTCTCTCTTTTTTTTGTACCTAAAAATTTTTAGTTAAATGAAAGAAAATTTACTTTCGTCCTTGTCTTTCCTCATATTGATGTTGTGCCATGTGTTATCCAGCATCCTTTCAATAACCAGAGCCATAACTCACCATCCCCAGCCGATGCTGACCCCTTACCTTAAGCAGTTCAGGTTAAACCTCTAATAAAAAGATTAAAGAAGGAGGTACAGCACCTGAATAGGAAGTTGAAGAGGGTGGAGGCCGACATTCAAACTTTTCGGAGGAATGCTTCAGAGGCGACCAAAGAGGTCACTCGCCTCTGTAATCTGCATATGAAGGACTCCGCGAGCTTCTGCATCCAGAAAGATAGCTTCGAGAAGGAGATCACCGAGCTCAAGAAGAACGCCAGTGATAAATTTTGGGCACTAATGGTGAAGATCAGCTCTCTCAAAGCCGATCTTAAGGTGGTGAGAAAGAAGATCCTCCTGCTGGAGGGGAGTTCACCATGGTCTACCGACAAGGCTTGGTATGAGTGGGATTGGTCGAAGAGGTTCTCCATGCTTCCAAAGCAACTACGTGATGTTGAGCTTACTTATGATACCTACTGATTGGGTTGGAGGGAGAGGATATCCCAGCTTGAGCAAAGGCTTCATGCTACTAACAGTGAGGTAATCTGGCTCCAAAAGCAACTCGATGACTGTCACCACTCCGGCGTGAGCAAGGGATTAGAGCAAGTTGCTTCCTTAACGAGGACTCTAGGTGAGCTTTTGGAAGCGGTAGGGAGGGAGAACACCAAGGTTCAGTTGCTAAGGATCCAGCTACCGTATGAGCAGCATGCCATTAAGAAGGTCGATGCTGAGTCGGATGTCCTAAGGAAGCAGCGGCGAGAGCTGGAGGACAAGTTCGAGCACGTCAATACAATGTACGTAGATGGCCTATATAAGAAGAAGGAGCTTGAGGAGGAAATTCTTAGGCTAAAGCAGTCTCTGGTGATGGTGGGGATCAACAGCCCAAAGTCTGAGGGTTTCGAGCCTCTTTAGGACTTCATCATTTTTCCTTTTTCCTTTTTTGTACATGGTCTCTTGGACCTTTGCTTTGTAATGAACTTTGGTTTTAATGAAGGAATATTTTCTTCGATCATCTTCTTGCTTTGTTTAGATTCAATGCTTATTGATTTTCCTATTCTTCTCTCTAGCTTTAACTTTCGCTGAAATGATTGCCGAAAAAGTAGTTTTCTCTCATCCTTTCATAGCCGAAGATTTTTACCTATGCTTGGATGAGCTTATCCTTTCATGTACAACTCCGTTGATTTTCCTTCATCCATTCATCAAGACGAGGTCCCTCCTTCCACCAAAGGTAACCGAAAGTCTTTCTGCAGGGGGACATTAGGGCCATTTTTTGGGCCTCTCCCCTCACCTTATCTTAAGTTAACGAGGCCTTTGACTTTGCTCATGTTAGAACGAGGACTTCCTCATATTCCTAATATGGCTATAAGGACACACTAGGACCACTATCAGGGCCTCTTCCCTCATCCCATCTTAAGTTAACGAGGATTTTGATGTTGCTCATGTTAGAATGAGGTCCTCCTCCTATTCCTAACATGTTGCTCATGTTGGGGCCACTGTCAGGGTCTCTCTCCTCATCCTATCTTAAGTTAATGAGGCCTTTGACGTTGCTCATGTTAGGACAAGGTCCTCCTCCTATTCCTAACATGGCTATAGGAGCGCAATGGGACAACTGTCCGAGCCTCTCCTCTCATCCCATCTTAAGATAACGAGACCTTCGACTTTGCTCATGTTAGGACGAGGTCCACCTCCCATTCCTAACATGGCTGTAGGGACACAATGGGGCCGCTATCAGGGCCTCTCCCCTTGTCCTATCTTAAATTAACAAGGCCTTCGACGTTGCTCATGTTAGGACGAGGTCCTCCTCCTATTTCTAACATGACCATTTTTGATCATTTCAGAAAGCTATTTTCTATCATCATATGATCTTTGCAACAAAAACCATAATATTGGAATAGAGCAATTTTATTAAAGGCAAATCATTGGTAATACATTCTTAAATTTTATGAATTCCAAGGCCGTGGGAGTGTCGCTCCTCTAAGCTCCTTCAAGTGATAAGTTTCGAACCAGATGACCTTCTCTACTTCATATGGGCCTTCCCAATTTGGAGCGAGCTTTTCTTGATTCTAAGGTTGTGAAATAGTTGTTCATCAAAGTACCAAGTCCCTCATTTTGAATGTTTTGCCCTTGACTTTAGAGTTGTAGTAATAAGCTACCTTTTGCTTATAGGCCGCCATCCAAACTTGAGCTTTTTCCCATTTTCATCGAACAAGTCAAGGTTAGCCCTAAGGTCCTATGAGTTATGCTGCTCATCGAACCTCCCGACTCATGCTGATGGGAGTTTGAGTTCTAGTGGAATGTCTGCTTCTGTTCCAAAAGCTAAGGCAAATGTGGTCTCCCTAGTCGGCAATCTTTGGATAGTTCGGTATGCCCAGAGCACATGATAAAGTTCATCCACCCAAGTCCCCTTTGCTCTTTCTAGCCTCGCTTTGATACCTTGTAGTAGGATTCTGTTTATTACTTCAACCTCGCCATTTGCCTATGGATGGGCTACCGATGTAAAATGGTGGAAGATGTTCAAATCATCATAGAATTCAGCATATCTAGCTTCGATAAATTATCTCTCATTATCTGTTATGAGGGTTCGAGGCAAGCCAAATCTATAAATGATCGACTTTCAGATGAAGTTCTTCACTTTTGCTTCAGTGATTTTCACTAGAGGGTTCAGCCTTGACCCACTTTATGAAATAATCTATTACCACCAAGAAAAACTTTTGTTATTCGGATGTCATGAAAAAAGGTTTGAATATGTCCATTGCCCACTAAGTAAATGTCCACGGGGCGCTCAGGGGTGTAAACTCAGAAGTCGGCTGCCTTTGGATGTTTGCATTTCTTTAATAGCGATCACATTTCTTGACATACTCTACAGAATTTTAGAAAATACTTCCTTGGGCAGTTTGGTTGGTGCTAAAGTGGCCAATTTAAAGAGAAGGTCATCTCTTGTATTTTCTATCCTTGGAATCTATTGGATGCTAAAATCGTTGAAGGTTGTGGTTAAGTTTCTCACTTTTTAAAGATATTTTGTCATGCTTTCCTCCCAGGCTTCATAACTACCACTAACCTGTTTGACCACTAGTTGGAAATCACTATAGACTTGGAGTCAATCTGCTTCTAACTCTTTAGCAATCTTTAACACTGCAATCAGAGCTTCATATTTGGCCTCATTATTAGTTGCAGCGAATTCAAAGTGCTATGCATATTCAGTGATGACTCCTTCTGGGTTAACCAATATCAGCGTAAGTCAATTTTTCTAGCTTGGTATACCTGATCTCGGCATCTCTCAGGACCTGACTTATGTAGTAGATCGATCATTATACTTTCGCCTCTTCTTTGATAAGGACTGCTGCTTGGGCTGCTAGGGAGACTACCATGGACAAAAACAGATCCTCTCCAAGTTCGGGCTTGACCAATAGGAGAGTTGAGCAAAGGTAGTCCTTAAGCCTTTTAAAGGCTTGTTGACATTCAGTGGTCTAGCAAAAGTTCTTTAGCTATTTTAGGACTTGAAAAAAGGGCATGCATCACTCGACTGACCTCGAGATGAAGCAGTTCAGGACTGCCACCTTTTCAGTCAGGCACTAAACTTCTTTGATTGATTTTAGAGCAGTCATCTCTTGAATGGCCCGAATCATCTCTGGATTTGCTTCAATTTCACGTCTCGACACCATGAATCCCAAAAACTATTCCAAAGTTATGTCGAAGGCGCACTTGATTGGGTTCAGCTTCATCTTGTACCTCTTAAGGGTGCTGAAGGTCTCTTCAAGATCGGCAATGTGATTTATTGAAGCTCTGCTCTTGACGAGCATGTAATCTACATATACCTTCATGTTCGATTGATATGCTTCTTGACGATTTTATTGATCAGGCACCGGTATGTTGCTCCTATATTTTTGAGTCCAAAAGGCATAACCCTATAATAGTAAAGATCATGGTCAATAATAAAAGTGGTTTTCTCCTCATCTTCTAATGCCATCTAGATTTGATTATTATCGAAGAAGGCATCCATGAAAGTGAGGAGCTCATGTTCCGAGGTTGCATCCACCAACCGATCTTTTTTGGGCAAGGGGTAGCTATCTTTTGGGCAGGCATTGTTCAACTTTTTGAAGTCTATGCACGTTCTCCACTTGCTGTTCGACATTTTGATGAGCACAACATTAGAGACCTAGTTCGGATAGCTGACTTCTCGAATGAATCCAACCTTGAGGAGCTTGTCAACTTTCTCTGCAATTGCTTTTAGCCTCTCTGGAGCATGGCTGTGCATCTTCTCTTTCACTGGCCGATGTTTAGGATCAATAGCCAGGTGATGTTCCATGATCTCTGCATCTATCTCGAGCATGTCATTGGGGACCCAAGCAAAAACATCTGCATTCCTCCATAAAAATTCGACAAGCTACTCTCGTATCTTTTCTACTAGGTTGGAGCCGATCTGCACCATGTGTTCCGCATTCCCATCATTTAGTGGGATGGAAACAAAGACTTCCATAGGCTCTCCCCACTTTTTTGTTAGATCATCGCGAACATCCAACCCGATAACCAAACAAGGATTTGGCCACTCACCCCTCTGCAAGGCAATTGAATAGCAATGTCTCGCTAGGACTTGATCTCCCCTGACTTCTTCGATCTCATAGCTTGTTGGGAACTTCATTTTCAAAGAGTATGTTGATACTACTGCTCAAAATGCATTTAGACCAGGTCGACCGAGGATTACATTATAAGCGGATGGTGCTTTTACTACCAGAAAATCCACTCATGTCCTGGACTATCTTGGATATTGCCCTGCAGCCATAACCAAAGATATTATACCTTCAATTGGTACTATGTCACCAATAAAGCCTATCAATGGGGAGTTCATTGGTCCAAGTCGACTATGAGGTATAGACATTTTGGAGAAGGTATCATGAAATAAGACATCGATCGAACTTTCATTATCAACAAGAACATGGCATACATCATAGTCTGTAATATTTAAAGCAATTAGAACCACATCATTATACGAGAACTAAACTCCCTGGGCATCTACTTCATCAAAAGTTAGGGTCTCCTCCATTCTCTACCTGTTTGCCTATCTTTCAGATCCACCAGCCTCCTCTTGTTGAAGTCCCCCAGAGATGGTGTTAATGATACCGAGAGGCGGTCAATCTCCTCACTGTTCCTCCCTCCTTGGCAGTTCTGGTTGTGGTAGTGCCCTTGGCCAATCCTCTCTTCCTTCGAGCCGATGTTGCAGAAATTGGCCTAGCCAGCCTTACCTGATGAGCTCCTCAATCTCATCTTGGAGCTGAATACATTCTTCAGTGTCGTGACCATGGTATGATGGTAGAGATAGTATTGTTAGGATTATGCTTGCCAGGGTAAGTGCGCATCCTCTCGGGCCTTGGCAGTTGCTCCTTGATCTCTATTAGTACTTGTGTTTTCAAAGATTGAAGGAGGCATAGTTGTGGAATCTTCTAGGGAGAGAACCTCTTCCACCCTTCTTTCAGGCTTCTTTGATGACAAGCTCGAGGAGGAGTTCAGGCTTGCTTGCACTCGAGGGGATTTCAGGAGTGCGGTTGAATTTTGTTCGACTTTTCTTCAACTACGGGCTTGCTAAATTCGTCCACCTGCCACTCTCCTGTGGCTTCCTCATCCTTCAACCTGAAGGCTTCTTCTGCTCAGGTATATCCTTCAGCTCGAGCCAGCAGATCGACAAAATTTCTAGGGTACTTCTTCTTCAGAGAGAATAATAGATCATTCTTTTGAAGGTTGTCCTTTAGCATGACCATGGCGATGGATTGATCTAGATTCTGAACCTCAAGGGCAGCAGCATTGAAGCGGTTGACATAATTCTAAATGGATTCTTTCTCTTTCTATTTGATGTTGATGAGGGAGTCCGAACATCACTTAGGATGTTGGCTACTAACAAAATGAGCCACAAACTGATGGCTCATCTGATGGAAAGAGAAGATCATACCCGACTTTAGTGTTGAGTACCAATTTCTTATCGCTCCCTTCAGAGTAGATGGAAAAGCTCGGCATAAGATAGCATCTCATGTGCCATGGAGTAGCAACATAGTCTGAAAGGCCTCCAGATGGTCGACTGGATTAGCGGTCCTATCATAGCTCTCGAATTGAGAGAGCTTGAAGGTCGACGGGATCGATTCCTGCATGATTTGATGAGAGAAAGGAGGATTGATATAGATATCATTACCGTGAGAGAAGGGAGCATGGCGGAGTTTCTCAATTTGTCAGTTTATTTTTTGCAGCTTTTGATCCAGGAGATCTTCATGATCGTGGATCTCCAAAGTTTTCTAGCTAAATAGGAATGGAGTCCCTCCAGGGGTAGAGTCATGGTCAGAGTAGGGACTTCCTACCCTCTGCTTTCCTTTCTCGGAGGTGACTGGCTGACTCGCCCAAGTCGATCATCCTCAGACTGGATCCTAGGATTCTGAAGAATCCTACTCCGGCTGGACGGACACCGAAGGTCGCTACTGCTGCATGGCCTGCACTGCTTCAGTGAGGCTCCTAACCTGCTAAACCAATAGGTCAAATTGCTCTATGTCCACCATTGCCGCAGGTAGAACTTGAGATGCCGGGGATGAGACTGGGGTGGACAGATCTAGATGAGATCTGATCATGGAGGCAGTCGATCATCAGGTGGAAGCCTTTCTGGGAGGCATCCTTGTGAGATTGACTAGGGAAGAAGAACTCCAAGGGGGAAGGAGAGATATCTCTGCTGAGCACTCCTTTAAGAATAAGAGAACCTTAAGAGAAAGAGGACCCTTCCTTTAGCGCCAATTCTATTGGCATAAAATCTGGTTGATGCCAGAACCCACGCTGGAGTCGGGGAGGAGAAGGTCATTGCTAGCATCCTTTCAAACAAGTCTCGATCAAAGTCAAGCATTGTGGCTCCAACAAGACCCTCCGATAATCAAGTCAGCTCTTTTGGCCAACAAAAATGGAGTACTCAGAGAGATTTTTTGTAGAGTTTTGAGGAAAAAAAAAGAGCTTTGAGAGAAAATATATCTGGAAGGTCTCTTATATAGGCAGAGCCAATAATAGATTGATGAGGATAGTCGTAACCATCTGATAGTGGATTGCTTAGGGCTACGTGGAGTTTGTTATGGAGGGTAGTGTCTGTTGTCACAATGTGCTAGTCCATTAGGACTTGATAGCCAAAGCTCGGATAGGATAGCTATGAGTGATGAAGAGTTCCTAGTTACTATTATTCTAGGGGAGTTCGAATGTTCTCAACGTCGACCATGCCTCGACCATTATTTGCTATATTAAGAGCAAGTGTCGAGGTTCTTTTGGGCAGTCAAGAGGAGTCTAGAAGAAATTTTGCTAAGAGAGTCTCATAGAAACTCGACCAGACGGGTCCCTATAGGTGACTGGAAGGAGAAGTCTGGTTGAAGGAGGAGTCCAATAGTAGTTCAACTGGCAGAGAAGTCTGGTTGGTGGAGAAATCCGATCGATGGAGAAGTACGTTAGGAGTCTGACTAGTAGAGAAGTCTGACTGGTGGAGGAGTCCTAAAGGAGTTCGACTGGTGGAGAAGTCTAGGAGAAGTTCGACTGGCGAAGAAGTTCAAAAAGAATTCGATGGAACAAGATGTTTGGGAGGAGGGCCTTGAGAATTCGATCGAAGGTCAATCCAGGTCGTCGCTATCGGACAGGATCATTCAGCAATCAGATATCTGGCAGAACTTTGACAGGAGCGAGCTCGCCCCCAACATCTACATTACACTTAACAGACTGTATAAACGTTACATATCATTTCTTTATTATCCATATATTATTATAATATTATTTATAATAATATTATAATAATCTTTTTTATTGATAATTGATAACCATCTCTGACCAAAAGGCCAATAGAGATCACATTTACTATAAACAATGGACAATGGTGACAATCACTCAAAATGATATCTTTTGAAAATAAACTTGACAATTCCTAAAGCTAGGATTGGAGAAAGACTTCCATCACCAACGTTCAGAAATTTTTCACTATTTTCAAACATTTCACTTACTTAAAATTCTTGCAACAAATTGCATAGGACTACCAGTATCCCATACCTAGGTAGCAAAATTATATATAGAAAAATTTCAAGATGTTATCATATAACAACCTTGATAAGCAACTCTTGCTCCTTTCTCTTGTTCGACCTATTGTGGTCAAGAAAAGCAAGACAATTCTTCTTCCTATGATCCTGCTTCCAATAGTAGAAGCATTATACCTGATTTGGGTCAATATCGGACTAATTATTTTGACTGGGCTTAGAAGCCCCAATATGAATCTATTCATACTGCTAAACCAAATTCAACTTTTGACACTAATTATTGAAGTTAGATCCCATAAGTCATCACTGTCTAACAGTGATTGGAGCAATTAGGATGTAGCCTTATTTTGAGAAAAGAGAGCAATGATCTAAGTATATGAATTATTTTAAGTCTAGAGACTTGGATTTTGTCATAAGGTTCTCCCACTATTTTATTCAAATTGGTAGCCTCAACTTTCAATTTGGAGAATTACTTTAATTTCCTAGTAGGTACTAAAATTCATATAGACTACACACAAGCCCGACTTTGATCGGCCAACCCATATGCATCTATGGGTAGGTGATAAGCATCATAAATTCACCAATAAAAGTATTAATTTATTAATTAATTTATATTAATTTTTAAGAATTATTATTCAATTTATATATAATTTTTGAAAAATTCATATTTTTATTAATTAAAAAATTAATTAAAAAATAATAAAAAATAATAAAAATTAAAAAATAAAATTTTATTATCTATAAAAAGAGCTCATTTTTCTAATCACAATGAAATAAATTTCAAGAAAAACGAAGCTAAAATGGAAAAGATATGAATTTTTAAAAATATAAAATAAATAAAAATTAAATAAAAAAAGAAAACGGCTCAGTCGGCTCCGCAAGCCGAGCCACCAAGCCATCAAAGTCGACTCAGCCGTTGAAGCCATCAGCCGGTCCACGATCCAGGCGTGGACCGCCAGCTCAGCAAAATCCGGCGAATCAGAGCTTGCCAGGTGGTGGACCTAGACCCCTAAAGGGTCTACAAAAATTTATCGTGGCTCACAAGGGTAATTTAGTCTTTTTCACTCGGCAACAGAGGCGCTGATTGGTTGTGGTGTGCGGTGCGGTCGGTCTATGCGGTCGATGGGAACAGTGATTGCGCGATCGGACGGATGTGGTTGTTTGCGATCAGGATCGGACGGCTGTGGTTGCTTCCAGATTTTATTCAGCTACAGACATCACGCGAATCACCATCGGACGGCAGCGCTCGATCCAGGCGATGATTCGACAGTCCAGAAAGCTCCTGATGGTGATCAAACTCTCAGGTGCATGATTTGCGGTCAGATTTCCTCCATCAAGTGCGATCCAACGGCCAAAAATTAATCCGACTTCATTTGGGCTGATCTACATCCGATTTTGATAATTTTTGGATCGTTGGATTCCTGTTGAACGACTGAATTTTATCAGATTTACCAGAGTCATATCAGAGCTATTTTGATTCAAATTTTATCCAAATTTCTTTATATTTTGATGATTACAAAGGCTATTAGTCCCATATTGCCTTTAGAAAAAAATATCCAGCCCTCCTAGCTCTATAAAAAGGACCCCAGGCCACCAGAAATCAACATCTCCGATCAAGGTGAAGCTTTGGTATAGGGCGAAGCCAGGCTATGGGTTAAAGACTGCTTCGAAGCAATGGGTGCCGAGAAGAAGAGCCAAGCTTCTACACCATCTTTCTGCCAATGCCGATCCAAGATCAGAGATCAGGCTATTTTATTTTATTTTTTTTTCTCTTTAAATTTTATGTATTTAAATTTTAAAATTTTAATTAATAAAAATTTTATTTTTGCATTTTAATTTCTTACTTTTTATTTTTATTGTAATTTAATTTCTGTACTTTAATTATTACTTTTTATTTTATTGCAAGTAGATGCTAAGATCTAACTAATAGATCTTAGTACCAAATTTAAATTCCTGCACTTTTTAATTTTCACTTTTCCGACTTCACTTTTGATCCTAAAACTCTTTTTTTCTTTTTCTTTTAAAAATTAAAGATTTCAAATCTAAAATACTACCTTCCCTATGGATTTGACCCGAGTCACTACTATCTACGCATTTTCAATGATTTTAAGAAGTCGGATTAAACTGATAAACACGGTGTCTTAACCACAACATCGTGTTCCTATCAAGTTTTTGGCACCATTGCCGGAGAAGGAATAGATGCTATTTTTTTTTTTGATTTCTTTGATTTTTTTTTTTATAAATTAATTATATTTTTTTAATATTGCTTACTAATTTTTTTTATTTATTTTGTAGAAAAAAAAAGAGAAAACGAAGAAAGCATCAAATTTTGGTGAGATCAATCCTAACCCTAGTCCTCTTTCCTTTTTATTTATTTATTTATTTATTTTACTTTTAAATTAATTTAAAAAAATATTCATTTAAACCTAATTAAAAGCCTCATGATAAGATTAGAAACGCTAACTGCTTAGAGCATGTATCATATTAGTTTTATTTTTATCTTTATTTTTATTTTTATTTTTTTGGTGATTGCTGGAAGCAAGGTAAGCCTTTCAGAATTCAATTAGTTTGCTTGCATCTAGTTTAAATTGCATAAAACCCTTTAATTAAATTTTTTTTTTTTCGTGCATGTTCATATTAAATTAAATTAAGGGCACAACCCAATTAAACAAGATAAGATGGGGATTTGATCACCCTTCCTTAGCCCACAAACAACCAACCAACATCCTGCATTGACCTAAGCCTTTAAATTAAAATCAATTAGACATCAACCCTAGGAATTCGAGCTCAATAGGACAAGGAATCCTAAGAGTTGAACTGGGTTAGGATAAGTCAACTTGACTGGTGACTAGGAAAGTGGTTCAGGGATGACTGGACCCGAAGGAAGATGGTTTTTAATTGGTTCTGTTCGCTTACCTGGCCAAGCACAATTGGTGTCTAAGGCAAGCAACGGGGGGACTCCCACCGACCTTACACTTACCTAGCTAGTTGATTGGCTAATCCTACACTTGGAGGGCTTGAAGGTGACCTTGGCAGTTAGGAGCTGTCTAGATCTAGGATAACCTTTAGTCAGAATTGATTGATCAACTTGATTGCTAACCAATATTAAATCTAATTAAACCTAATTCTTCTCTTTCTTCTTAGTTCTAGGACTCCTTAAGATCTCTTCTTTAGAACTTTTCTTTTTTTTCTTTCTCCTCTAAAAAAATAAAATAAAATAAAATAAAAATTAAATTTAACTAACTAAAAAATATTTAAAAAAATAATTAAACTTAATTAATAAATAAAATAATTAATCTTTAATATAATAAAATAATTAAAAAAAATATACAAAAAAAAATCTAAAAAATTTTTTTGAACCACACATTAGGGTTGCACTAATATATGTACGGTAGGAAATCGCTTTTTCTGATTTAGTTGAACTTAATTGAATGGTTGATTCATATTAAACATAATAATCAAATGGCTAATATGAATCTAATAGTCCAAAAATTAGATAAAGTTGACCTTCTTGCTCAGAAAATAGATCAACTCCTAATCCTAGGTCAACAATCTCCTACACAATTCACATCATCTTCTAATTATCAGGAGACTTATTCAAACTATGCTAGCCCAACCCATCATGTGAGTGAATGTCCTATGGCTGCACAATTTCCATATTTTATCCAAGAATAAGTTCAAGCTACTCAAGGATACTCCAAATTGATTAATGATTTATTTTTAAATTCATATAATTCAGATTGGAGTAACTTTAATTTTTCTTGGACATCCCAACAGACTCAGGCTCAGACCCAAATTTCACTTGAGCAAAATTATCAAAATTATGCCTATAATAATGGTCAGCCTAGTCAGTTTAACCAGCCATCATATTATAATCAGCCTTCATACCCACCTCCTCAACAGACCAATCTAGCTGATGATAGATTTAACCAACTTCAACAATTAATTCTAACTCAACAGCAATCTATCGCCAGACTAGAAGCTCAAATAGGACAATTAGTTTAGTCTAACATGAGGAGAGAACTAGATCAACTACCGAACCTACCAATTTCAAACAACCCACCTAATGACCACCAACCACCTGGATTAAATTATCAATCTAATGTTTCATCTAAGAATCTCCGATTTAAGAATGCCAAAGTAATTCCTGAACTTAAAAGCTATAGGATTCTTATGGATCCATACCAAGACCAGGTGAGAGATGCTAGTACTGATGCTAGCCAAAATGAAAATTTAGAGGAATTGATTAGTACTGAGACTAACCACATAGAAGAACCCAAGTCAAGAATTAGTACTGATGCTAGTTCCAGTTTAAATGAGAAAGAAATAAGGTTAAAGAGAATAGATGATTTACCCGAACCTAATGTCCTATTCCCTTCAACCCTAGAAGCTGGTTCTTCTTATAAAAATCAAAAGGCATGTAATGAAATGTCAATGGAGTTGTTTAAGCAAGATCACATTAATTTACCTCCAGAATTAAAACCGCCTTTAGTCACCATTCCAGCACCCATTGAATCAAACTTAACTCCTAAAACTCCATTCATGAGCATTTTAGAAAAATAAATAGGAGAAATTTTTAATAAACATGGGTCTGAGAATGGAATCATAAAATATATCCCAAAAATTAATAATGAATATATCAATAATGGGATTAAAAATCAACTTTCTGAGATTGGCAATCCAAAACCATTGGAATTTGTCAATCCAATATTCGACACAGGATAGTGAGCTGCATTGTGTCTGGCTGAAGACGGTAAACTTAGCGCTTGTTGGGAGGCAACCCAATATTTAGTTTTTATCTAATTTATCTTTTTAGTTTATTTTTTTTTAGGATAATTTGAATAAGTTGGAGGGAAGAGCTCAAATTTTCAAAGGCATGTGCTGGACTAAAAATATACTGAGTTAGGTGTATTCTTTCATGTTCTTTATTACACCCTTTATTTTTTCTTCTCCATTGAGGACAATGTCGATTAAGTTGGGGGGAGAGAAAAATAAAAAAATTTAAAATTTTAAGTCCTCAAAAAAGTTAGTATTTAGTATTTAGATACTTGATTATGCTTAAGAATCGAATTAAACTAAGCATTTTAAAAAGAAAATTGATGCACAGATTAGAGAATCTATGAGATATTGAGGAATCAAGTATTAAGAAAATTCAATAAAGAGTTAAGTCCAGAATATAAAAATTTTTTTTTTGGAGCATTTCTAATTATTTCTACTAGCATCAAAGAAAAGTCTACTTTTTATAGGCTTGTGTAGGGTAACTATACGTTTCTTCATATAAAAATTTATTTTAATAAAATAGTTTTCAAGTACTTCTCACTGAGTAATCGGGCCTCTTTGCCTAAGCAAGCATTGAGTTTCACGTCAAAAGGTGGGAAGGGCAAAGAAGCTCGTTGTAAAGCTAGTCTTAACTCGTAGCCTATTTGATTCGAGCTAGTAAGCCCGAGGGGTATTCTATACCTAGTGCCCTAAAGCCAACTGGTTTGGGAGTCATTGGCCCAAGACTCGCTACATGGATCAAATAGAAAGCTTAAAGGGTTAAGACACTCAATAGTGGTACAACGTTAAAAAAAAAAATAAAAAATAATTTCCCACCGAGTAACCGGGTTCCGTTGCCTAAGTAAGCAATGATATTCACATCAAAAAGTGGGCAATGTGAAAATAAAAATTAATAAATGAAGGATGGAAGTAGCAATACACCTGCCTATATGAAAGTTTAGACAAATCAGAGATAAAGGTAGGATAATTTAGAAAAAGTTTTGAAAAATTTAATGTTCTTTACTTAATTTTTCTATTGATAAGTATTAATATCCCAATGATATATCTCATTTAAGCTCTAATGAATATCAATGGCCATTTTGAAAATTGCTTAGGTAAAATTCGAAACTCTAAAGTTAAAAGGTATTTAAAACTAAATTCTTTCTTTACTCGAGGACGAGCAAAGCTTAAGTTGGGGGGTGTGATAAGCATCATAAATTCACCAATAAAAGTATTAATTTATTAATTAATTTATATTAATTTTTAAGAATTATTAATCAATTTATATATAATTTTTAAAAAATTCATATTTTTATTAATTAAAAAATTAATTAAAAAATAATAAAAAATAATAAAAATTAAAAAATAAAATTTTATTATCAATAGAAAGAGCTCATTTTTTTGATCACAACGAAATAAATTTCAAGTAAAACGGAGCTAAAATGGAAAAGATATGAATTTTTAAAAATATAAAATAAATAAAAATTAAATAAAAAAAAAGAAAATGGCTCAGCCGGCTCCGCAAGCCGAGCCACCAAGCCAAGCCAAGCCATCAAAGCCGACTCAGCCATTGAAGCCATCAGCCGGTCCACGATCCAGGCGTGGACCGCCAGCTCAGCAAAATCCGGCGAATCAGAGCTTGCCACGTGGTGGACCTAGACCCCTAAAGGGTCTACAGAAATTTATCGCGGCTCATAATGGTAATTTAGTCTTTTTCGCTCAGAAACAGAGGCGCTGATTGGTTGCGGTGTGCGGTGCGGTGGTCTACGCGATCCATGGGAACAGTGATTGCGCGATCGGACGGATGTGGTTGTTTGCGGTCAGGATCGGACGGCTGTGGTTGCTTCCAGATTTTATTCAGCTACAGACATCATGCGGATCACCATCGGATGGCAGCGCTCGATCCAGGCAATGATCCGATGGTCCAGAAAGCTCCCGATGGCGATCAAACTCTCAGGCGCGTGATTTACGGCCAGATTTCCTCCATCAAGCGTGATCCAACGGCCAGAAATTAATCCGACCTGATCTGGGCTGATCTGCATCCGATTTTGACGATTTTTGGACCGTTGGATTTTTGTTGAATGGCTGGATTTTATCAGATTTACCAAAGTTGTATCAGAGCTATTTTGATTCAAATTTTATCCAAATTTCTTTATATTTTGACGATTACAAAGGCTATTAGTCCCATATTGCCTTTAGAAAAAAATATCCAGCCCTCCTAGCTCTATAAAAAGGACCCCAGGCCACCAGAAATCAACATCTCCGATCAAGGTGAAGCTTTGGTATAGGGCGAAGCCAGGCTATGGGTTAAAGGCTGCTTCGAAGCAATGGGTGTCGAGAAGAAGAGCCGAGCTTCTACACCATCTTTCTGCCAATGCCGATCCAAGATCAGAGATCAGGCTATTTTATTTTATTTTTTTTTCTTTTAAATTTTATGTATTTAAATTCTAAAATTTTAATTAATAAAAATTTTATTTTTGCATTTTAATTTCTTACTTTTTATTTTTATTGTAATTTAATTTATGCACTTTAATTATTATTTTTTATTTTATTGCAAGTAGATGCTAAGATCTAACTAATAGATCTTAGTACCAAATTTAAATTCCTGCACTTTTTAATTTTCACTTTTCCGACTTCACTTTTGATCCTAAAAATCTTTTTTTCTTTTTCTTTTAAAAATTAAAGATTTCAAATCTAAAATACTACCTTCCCTGTGGATTCGACCCGACTCACTACTATCTACGCATTTTCAATGATTTTAAGAAGTCGGATTAAACTGATAAATACGGTGTCTTAACGACAACATCGTGTCCCTATCAGTAGGTTCATTAACCAATTATTTCTTCAAACAACTTCTAGTAATTTAATTTTTCCTCAGAAATCTAATCAATAGGCTTTGACATGACCATACTTGGTGCATCTAACTAATGAATGATTAAACCCAACTTTAGCTGGCCAACCCAACCACTATTAGAGAGACACTTCCAACATCTCATATTATGAATGATAATTCCATTAGTCAATAAGCACCAAGCCTTTGGGCCTCTAATGATTATTGAGTTAATGGATCCATTATCATCCAACTTAGTGGGAGGCTATGAATTAGTTATCTCCATAACTTTGTCATTTTAAGAATCTAATAATTTTAAAAGATTTAAATTATTTATGATTTAAAGATAGAAAGGACATGGACCAATTTGCTCCTACTGACATCACCAAGTCAAGTCCACCCACTGACTTCTCCATTCTTTGACAAGGACTAGGATTAATATTGATCCATGGGCACCTAGATCAGTCTAACTGATTAAAATTGGTCTCACCGTTTCTCTATGTGACATGGTTTAGCATGAATCAATGAGCAACCTAATCATGACCTGATTAACCACATTAGCTAGATAAGTGAGATTGGTGGGAAGGTCCGCGAAGACTTGCCTTAGACACCATAAAAAATGGCCAGATAAGCGGACTGCTAATTAAAAAATCATCCATCTGAGATGCCAGACTTACCTTAGACACTAATCAATTTATCACTTTTGATTTGGTCTGCCTAAAGACTCAGGCTCGACCACTAAGCCATGATCAGTATCCATTTGTTAGATGTATGGACTTTGATCAACTACAACTATTGAAGTGATCTATAGAAATAATCTAATTCTAATTAACTACTAATTAGGTTTGATCAATTTCTTAAATTTATCTATATTTAATCAAACCCTAGGTCTAACCTAGTTAAGGACCTGATCAAAGCTAACCCATTATCCTTTAACACATGTTTTATGATATTATCTTAGGATCTTTAAATCACAAACTTAGATCCTAAACAATCACTTAATTCTCAATTAAGTTCAAAGCTCATGGGTTTGGATTTATGGAATATCAGAACTAATTTTTGATTTGATCATTTGAAATATTTTTAAATTTTAAATAGTTTACATTTAATCATATTCAATATATGATTTTAGATCTGATTTATTTTAATATATCAATCATGTCCTAGGGTTTTGAATCTAGGATTTTGCAAAAAGTAAGTTCTCAATTTAAATTCTATAAAATAAATATATCTTATATATTCTAGATTCAATATAAAAGATACATATTCACATATGCAACAATAGGATCTAGATCTAAATATAAAACACATCATATGTTTAGATCATAAATTATTTAAAATTAGTTTTAAAATTTAAAATTAAATCATAAATTATTTTAGATTTGATCTAATATATTTATGATTTAGCTTATTTCGGTCAGCACATACTAGGACAATCTTTCCATTATAAGGGGTAAACCTTACAGCAGGATAATCTTATAGTACTATATGCAATCCGATATTATTTAGATCTAATCTAAATAATCTAAAATAGTTCTAATATCTATTTAATTTTAAAATTAAAAATAAAAATAAATTATAAAATTATTTAAATCATATCTAACTTATTCTTGATTCAAGAATAGATCAGCACATACTAGGACAATCTCTCCACTATAAGGATTAAACCTTACAGCAGGACAACCTTATAACAGTATGTGCGATCTTTAGAGATTTTTTTTTAAAATTTAATTTAATATAAATATGATCATGTTATAAACAAACCTAGATGCTCCGATACTATAGATGAAAAATATGCAGAGTTTTATGCATAAATTTTAAAGCTTTTTTAAAATATAATGCAGCAAAAGTTGTAAATTAAATCATTTAATTTATAAATGTATATAATCTAATTACTAAATCCTACATCTAGGATCAATAATATATCATAATACATTTTTGACTCTAAAAATAAAAAAACTTTGGTGTTGATCAAATTAATACCCTAGATCTAGAACGATTCTAAATCTAAAACCTAGAATGCATCTAGATGAGAGAAGAGATTAAATCTCTTACCATTGCATGGGTTGAAAACTCTGTAGTTGACTTTTGTTATTGTCTTAGGAGCTGCACATGCATCCGGCCTCTACAGGTGATCCACACGAGGCTGCAACAAAATTAGAGGTTCGTCGTATGAAGATCCATTCGAAGTGCTAGCTTCTAATGGATTCCTCCAAATGGTTAATTTAAAATTTATTCTTTTGATCTCTTGGATACTCTAAGAGATAAAAAGTAAGAGGAGGAATAAGAAAAAAATTCAATATTTGGATCTTCTAAAAATTAGAAATTAAATATATTAGAAGAAAGGTCATAAGAGAAGATAAATCTTCTCTTTTATGACATTAATGATTAATAATCTGAAAACATCTTTATGCTAGAACAAGGGGAGACCTTCTTTCCTAGACTTTTCTTATGTTTCCAGATCTTACACTCTCTAATTTTTCTCTTAGAGAAATCTCACTATAAATGGAGAATAAGGGTTCTCAAAGAATCCTTAAGAGAAGACCTTCTTCTCTTTTTCTTCTCTCATCAGGACATGATCAGATCATGTTCAAAGATGATCACCATGCTCCAACACCTTAAAGCATAGATCCCCATGCCCTCTTCCTCTCACTCTCTCAGATTTTTATTAGATAAAAATCTTAAGAGAATAAGAAGGAAATAACATGGAAGAAAATTACAAGAGAAAACAATATTCTCTTACTATTGTCTTCAATAGGACATGAACTTTTCATGTCCTAATGAAATCTTTTCTCCAAGGAAGTAGGCACCACAAACCTCCATGCCAACTCTCCTTTTCCTTCTAGTTTTATGGTGGTTATCTCAGAATTTTTTATGCTAAAACATAATAGAAGGAGGCATCCCCAAACCAATGTAAGACTAGGTCAAAACTAGGGAAGAGTTTTAGTGGATTTGGGCTTTATATGATAGAGTCCTTGGGGCATCTGACTCTTGGACGCCCCCTCCCATATTTTTTTGCATGAGAAACAACAATGCCATTCACAAAAATTTAGAAATTAGTGGTGCACATAACAAAGGGAGGTGTGAAGAAAATTTTCATAGAGAGAGGATGTGTTTCGGATAACTAGGACTCTATCAAATAGAATCCTATGCACAACCACTTTTCAATTTTGACCAATTCAAATTTGTTTCTAAATTAACCAGGATATGGGGTGTGGGAAATCAATGTTAGGTATGCAAATTATAGAAAAAATTTGGAAATAAAATTATTGGGCATGGAGAATATTTTCGCAAGGAAGGAAACAAGGAATCCTAGTCTAACTAGGATTCTCATGTATTGACTAGGTCAAACCAATTTTTAACCGAATTAAAATATAATTAGTGCAAGCCTAATTATCAATAATCCTAGTCTAACTTGAAAACTAACTAAATTAGATTTAAATTATATTTAAATTTTATTTAAATCCTAACTCAATTAGAAATTAGATGCACTCAAATTCTAGTCCAACTAGAAATTATTTTTTCTTTGCAATTGGCTTATCTAATAAATTAATTAAACTTAATCTAATTAAGTCCAAACTAATTCTAATTGAATCTAATTTAATTAAACTTGATCTCAGCATAAATGCTCAATCAAATTGAGTTAATTAACAATCCAATTGCTAATCAATCCTTCTGCAATACTTGCATTAGGTCAAACATCAATCGTATTGATAGTTTGACCTAAGAACAATTCTCAATCATCGATTAACCATCTGATTAGGTTACAACCTCTTATGTATGTGATCCTATAGGTTCGAACCTAAGTTAGTAGCATAAAAATCAGTTCCTGTACTAGTTGAAGTAACCATCTAGCAATGGTTCCCTATATTCGGATAGGTCGAATATATGCAAAGCAACATTCTTACAACCCTGGCCCATGGTTATCATATAATTCATTCATTTGATCAATAATGCCCAAGATGACTTCGAGTATGCTGTCAACACTCATACAAGTCATCTATATTATGTCTTAATATTTTACAAATCTCGTGACTCCTTACGAGAATTATTCAGGCCTAGATTTTGCTAAATTGAAATACAATGAGTCATTCTCTTCCTGAAGCTAATCAAGAGTTGTCAATCTGATCTTAACTCACATATCGACTTCACAAGTTCTTGATTATACCCAAAAATCTTTCGAACCTATATTAGAAATATAGACAGTCGGCACCAAAGTACGGTGAGTTGATTGTAAGTCACCGTAGAGATCTCAAGTTGGAGAGACACTTATATCCATTAGCTTTAGCAAGCTACTCTTGACAGCAGAGTGCTACATTGATCATGTTCAGTATAGATGTATTTCTATATCTCACCTGGATGCCATACCAGTGTCTCCATAGCTCTTGGTTATGAGGACAATCAACAATGCATATGGCATACAATGATCTACACTCGATAAGTTATCATCCTTATTAATAACTTATCATTTGGTTGTGAACAATTTAAGAATCATCCAATAAATCCTCCTCTATTAATTGATTGTGGTTCTATGAACTTCATCATAATTTAAAAATTTATTTAAGAAAGATAGAACTTTTATGATGAACCTACCAAATAACTATTATTATTTGATAATTCATATATTAGTTCCAATCATCTACCACTTAGATGATTGACTTTAGAACATATTTTTTAATAGCATCTTAGTTATTTATTTAAGATTATGAAGAACCTCATAAATTAGGGATATGGTTTTAGGATTATGATGAGATCATACCTGTGAGACCTAAAATCTTAAAATCATAATCTAAATATTCCTAGTTGATGGAATATTAAGTTGGGGATCAATGTTTCTGGAAAGATTAGCACATCTTATGTATGCTTGATTAAAGGATGATTGATCTCACTATCACTTGTGTATGATACTAATACAAGAATGTGGATGCTCATTAGAAAATGAGTTCACTAAATTGATCCAACTTGAGAACACCTAATGGAGTCTTATCTACATGTCAATAGATGGTTCATATAGTGGGAGTTGTGCATGTAATCCTTTGACCTGAGACTACCATATATTGGTTCATACTCATTCATATGAAGGTTATGAGTAGGTCAATAAGGAATCGATCACTCATACTAAAAGGAGATCGCATCCTACTTGCTTTAATCGAATGATGATTCAGGAAGACTTTGATCAAAGCATGATGAAAATTAGAAATGGTTTCTAATATTACATTAATCGAATCATCATCATATGATTGGAAGAAAAACAAATATGAAAATGAATTGGACATGATTTCAAATCCATAGTCATATTTCGGATGCAGGGTGATTGAAGGATCCTGTTGTACGGTAATTTTCTACTGAAGAATATTTTTGATTTTTCTATCAAAATTTTATATCTTTTGGATAGATATAATGCATTGCTAGACGTCAATCTTGTCTTGTGGGTTTAATCAAATTAAAGAGTTTAATTTGATTGTTAATTAGAAAGTGTTCTAATTGATCAAATTGATTTAGCATGTTTTGACCTAAATCGGTTTGGTTGAGTTCTAACCAAATTAGGCCAAATTGCACTCAGATCCACTACTAGCTAGATGTAGAACCCAATGGGTCATACAGAAAGAAAATTGATCAAGGATCTAATTAGATTAGATCATGTTTGCAGGTTGAATATGCTAGCATATATTGCAACCCCTAGCACCTATATTCGAATCAGATTCGATTTGAGTTTCGATTTGGGCTAATTAAATTCAATTTAAGTCAAATCAGATTTGGCTAATTAGTTGGGTTGACCCTTGGCTTGCTAACTAAGAGATTGGGCATCATCTATTAGCAGCCCACATAGCAGAGACTCTCTTTCTTTGGTGCATGGGATTTGGTCCATGCGCTAGGGACATGTGGTGCATGGATATGTTTTGATGCCAAAGTCTTTCTTAATTTTTCATGTAAATTTTGTTATATGATTTTAGATGAAGAGAGGGTGCAGAAGAGTCCTTTTGCTAATGAATCTCTTCATTGGTTATCTGGTATTTGGATAACCAAAGAGTCTTTGCCGCCCTTTGGTTGTAGGTGCCTCTTGGATGCTTTTGAGCTTTGACTTTTTCGTGCCATCCTTATCTCCACGCCCATCTGAAATTGGTGAACATAATGAGGACCTTTGATGGTCTTGTGATTAGATCACAATCCTTCATAGGTGGCACCAAATAGAAATGATACTATGTGACTTTTCAGAAATAATGTAGAATTATTTTCTGAAGAGTCCTTCTTCACGAAGCAACTTTTGGACTTAATTTCCCTTGCATCCATATGGCGTTATTTTCAGATGGGCATGAGATCCTTGAATAGGCATGAGATGAGGATAAGGAAAGGGCATGAGAATTTGCTGGAAGCACCCCTACGTACATTATAAATAGGGGTGCACTTCAGATGTCCAAGGCAATTCAGAACTCTCTCCTTCTTTCTTACATACTCTATCTAATTGTCCAATTTCTCTCTTTGTTTCCTTGTTAAGATAAAGTCCTATTAAAGGACAAGAGGTTTGCTTAGGACAAGGGCTGAGAAAGAGAGTAAAGGAAGACAAGGAGAATAGAAAGAAAGAAAAGGGTAGGCAAGAAGGAAGACAGCAAGGCTAAGGGAGGTTCTACCCAAATAGATTTAATTCTTACAATAAAAATTAAATTAAAGGAATCTGATTTTTATTGTGCTGGTGTCTTGATCCAATCCCTATGTGGGTCAATGTTGGAGGGTGAACAGTGGGCACCTGGTGGAACCCTTGACGGACTGCTACTAGCGATCAAGATCAAGTTAGGATTGAGCAATCAGAGGTATATTCCAATATCCTAATTTATGTTATAAACGCATATTATATGATTTAAATTTTAATAAGGTGGTCCTAGGTTTTAAATTTGGTTTTATGATTTCATAATTTTGTTTTGAAATCCATGCTTCTGTCTTGTACACCAAATCCTATGGTAGTATCAGAGCAAGCATTATTAGATTAATCAAGCCACTCGATATAATATCTAATACCCATCTTCGACTTGTGGTTGTCAAACTCTTTTATCAGTAGGCCTTTAGTGAAGGGGTCGGTCAAGTTCTTCTTTTCATCGATCTTCTAAAGATCGACATCACCTCGATCCACGATCTCCTAGACTAGGTGGAAGCAGCGCAGGATGTGCTTCGTTTGCTAGTCTACCTTTAGTTCCTTCGTCTGAGCTATAGCACCAATGCTGTCGCAGTAGAGCAGGATCAGACCATCTAGGGAGGGTGCTACTCCAAGCTTGGTGATAAATTTTTTCAGCCACATAGCTTCTTTTATGGCATCTGATGTTGTGATGTACTCTACTTCGCAAACATGTCTGCCATAGTATGCTGCTTGGAATTCTTCCAACAGATGGCTCCATCATTTAGTGTAAAGATATATCTCGACATGCTTCTACTGTCATCATGGTTAAATTGAAAGCTGGAGTTTATAAACCCCATAAGTTTTAGATCTGAGTTGCCATAAACCAACCATTGGTTCTTAGTATTTCTCAAATACTTAAGGATGACTTTAACCATTTTTTAGAGGTTTTTTTCGAAGATCAGACTGGTATCTACTCACTACTCCTAGTATGCCACATCTGATCTCGTACATGTCATGGCGTACAAGATAGATCCCACTATCGAAGCATATGGGACTCTACTCATACACTCTCTCTTCAGGAGTTGTCAGACAATCCTTCTTAGAGAGAGAAATTTCATGGCCTATCGAAAGATAATCCTTTTTGGAATTCTCGATACTAAACCTCTTCAACATACTATCAATGTACATGGACTGGGATAACCCAAGCATCCTTTTAAATCTATCCCTATAGATCTTCATCCCTAGGATGTAGGATGCTTCACCCAAGTCCTTTATGGAGAACTATGATGATAACTAGACTTTTATTTCCTATAGTTCAGGGATGTCATTCTTGATTAAGAAAATGTCATCCATGTACAAGATAAGGAACACCACTACTGGATCATTTGCCCACTTGTAAATGCAAGACTCTTCTCCATTCTTAACAAAGCCATATGTTTTGATCATCTTATTAAAATGCATATTTCAATTTTGAGATGCCTGCTTCAATCCATAAATGGATCTCTGAAGCTTGCACACCTTGGCTCATCTGCGGATATGAACTCCTTAGGTTGTATCATATATATCTCTTCAGTCAGCTCTCCATTTAAGAAAACTATCTTCATATCCATCTGGCAGATCTCATAGTCCAGATGGATAGCTATCACAAGCATTATCTGAATGGATTTAAGCATTGCCACAGGGGAGAACATCTCATCATAGTTAATACCATAATGTTGACGATATTCCTTGGCAACCAGATGAGCTTTATAAGTCTCCACTTTTCTGTCTATGCCTCTTTTCCTTTTGAAGACCCATTTACACCCAATCAATTTAATCCCTTTAGATGGGTCAACCAATGTCCACACATTATTGATATTCAAGGACTCCATTTTGGATTTCATGACTTCAAGCCATTTCTTAAAATTGGATTTCTACATAGCATCCATATAGGTGATCGGATCCTCATCGTTCTCATCTAGTTCGATGGGATCACCATCCCAGACCAAGAAATCATAGTATTTATTCGGATGACATGGTACTCCCCCAAATCATCTTAATGGTGCAGGTACACTAGGTCCAAATCTGATCTAATCAAATCAGACTCAGGTTTAGCTATAGGTGTCAGTTTTTCTACCTATTGAACTTCATCAAGTTCAACCTTAGAGGCAACAGTTCCTTCACCAAGGAACTCCTTTTTCAAAAAGGTTGTCTTAATGCTGATGAACACCTTTTGCTCATTAGCATGGTAGAAATAAAATCTTTTGGTCTCTTTTGGGTATCCTATAAATATATACTTATCAGACCTAGGTCCAAATTTCTCTGTAACTAACCATTTGACATAAGCCAGGCACCCCCAAATCCTAAGGTGTGAAAGTGCTAGCTTACGCCCTATCCATATCTTATATGGAGTCCTAACTACAGACTTACTTGGAACCCTATTTAATGGATAACAAGTCGATTCGAGGGCACATCCCCAAAATGATATCGACAAGCTAGCAAAATCCATCGTGGATTAGACCATGTCTAACAGAGTCTGATTTCTCCTTTCGAATACACGATTATACTGTAGTATTCCTGGAGGAGTCTATTGGAAGAGAATCCCATTCTCTCCTAGATATGTGAGAAACTCACCGAAAAGGTAATCTCCTCCTCTATCAAATCGAAGAGTTTTAATACTCTTTCTAGTTTGTTTTTCTACTTCATTTTAGAATCGTTTGAACATTTCAAATGAATCTGACTTGTGTTTCATCAGATAGACATATCTATATCTTGATAGATTATCTGTGAAAGTGATGAAGTAGAAATATCCACCTCTAACACTTGTGCTCATTGGAGTACAAACATCAGTATGTACTAGACCTAAGAGCTCAGTGGCTCTCTCACCTTTTCTAGTAAAAGATGATTTGGTCATTTTATCAAGAAGATAGGACTCACAGGTTGGGAGTGATTCACAATCACTAACTTTGAGGATTTCCTCTTGAATCAACATGTTTATCATGTTCTTATTTATATGACCTAGCCTATAGTGCCATAAATAGATATCTGACACACTATCTAATCTAGGATGCTTGCTAGTTGAATAGACTATGTTAACAAGTTTTGATAGTATATACACACCATTGTTCAAATCTCCATAGAAAACAATAGCACCATTCATAATGATATTACAAACTTATTTTTTTATTAAAATTTCATAATCATTTTTGGTCAGAAGGCCTATAGAAATAATATTTAAAAAGAAATTAGAATAGAAATGATAATCACTAAGAACAATGGTATGAGATTCAATACAAGTTTCAGAAATCCTAAAGCTAGAACTGGATCTGGTCTTCCATCTCCAATGAGGAACCTTTTGCCTTGCTCGAATCTCCTACTAACCTATAACCCCTACAATGAATTGCAAATATGATAAGGGCTATCGATATCCAATACCCAGTCAGTAATATCATAAATAGAGAAATTATAAGGAGTTATCATATAAATACCTTGCCTAGTACTAGCTTGCTCTTTTTTCTGTTTGTTCGGATCTAGAGAGGCAATGTACTACGGATAATTCCTCTTTCAGTGCTCCCACTTCTTGCAAAAAAAGCATTCAGCCAAAGAAATCCTCTAACACTTAAAGCGTGTCCTTTGGCTGAGCCATCTCAAATCTGCAACTGAACTAATCGCTCATGACAGCCAGCATGATGTAGCACACCATGGTTTGATCACTGAGCTACTTCTGGTATCTCTGACAGTTCCATGTGCATTGACAGTTGGCTCCTTAGGTGCAGGATCCGTTAGCACATATAGAATCTATTCATGCTCCAGGACTATCTTTAACTTTTGGTACTAGCTATCGAAGTTGGATCCTACCAACTTATCATTGTCCAACAATAATTGAAGCGATAGAAAAATGGCCATATCTACACAAAGGAAAACTATATCTTTATTAGTAATTAATTCATTAAATCTAAAGATTTGGATATTAATCAAAAGGATCTTTCACAATTTTATTCAAATTGGTAGCCTCTACATCCAATTCAAAAAATTATCCTAATTCCTTAGTGGGTACTATAATCCATATAGACTGCACATGAGCCCAACTTTGATTGGCCAACCCATCTACATCTAAGGGTAGGTTCATAATCAATTTTTTTAAAATAATTTTTAGTAATTAAATTTTATCCCAGTCCCTAATCAGTAGGCTTTGGCCTCCACTGAAAAGATCTAGTTAGATCCAACCTTAACATGATCATATTTGGTCCATCTAACTAATGAATAATTAGGCCCAACTTTGGTTGGCCAACCTAACCACCATTTAGAATGATGAAGCCAAGAAATCATATAATAAATGATAATTCCATTAGCCGATAGACACCAAGCCTTCGGGCCTCTAATGATTATCCAACTAAAGGACCCATTATCATCCACTTAATGGGAGGCTATGATCTAGTTATCATAATAACTATTTTATTTCAGGAATCTAATAATTTTAGAAAATTTAATTTAAAGATGAGAAAAGATCAGATGAACCAGCTAGTCATGATCCTTCCACTGACCTCACCAAGTCAGCTTAAGGAAGACCATTAATAGGCTGGTCTAGGAGCACCTAAATCAGTCATACTGATTACCTAGCTGACATGGGTTAGCTCGAATAGTTAAGTGATTCAACTAAAACATAATTTCCTTAAGAGGTCAGGTAAGTTCAATCAGTGGGAGAGTCTGCCAAAGCTTGTCTTAGATACCATAAAAAATGGTCAGGTAAGCAAGCTGCCAATTAAAGACCATCGGTCTGAATTATCTTAGATACCGACTGGTTTAATTAGTTTCAATTAGATCAACCTAATAGTTCATGCTAGACTGCGTAGCCAAGAATCAAGTCCATCTTAGGTCTTGTTAAAGATATGGACTTGAGCAACTACAACTATTATAATTGATCTAGAGAATCCTTGATCTAATCTATGATAATAATTGATTAGATTTAGTCAATTCTCTAATTAAGTCTATTTTTTAATCTAATCCTAGGTCTAATCCAATTAATGGACCTAATCTTCACTAACCCATTTAACCCAATCTATTATGATTTGTGTCTTAGGATCATCAATTCACAATCCTAGATCCTAATCAAATAACTTCTTAATTCTTAATTAAGTTTTGGACAGAGGGTTGGGGTTTGGCTTTTCAAAAATAATTTACATGTTTATAAAATATTTTTATAATATGGTTCTATCAATCAAGTTGCATGTTTGATTCATAATCAATATGCAAGTAAGATAAGCATGAAACTACTTTAGATCTAATCTAAATAGGTATATGTAATTGAAATAGTTTCAACTATAATCAATCATAAATTATCTTAGATCAAATCTAACATATTTATGATGATTAAAATTAGATTAAAATATTTTTAATAACATAATAAAATTTTTTATATCTAATCTAAAATTTTATGATCAATGTTTTAGATCAGCACATACTAAGACAACCTCTCCACTATAAGGGATAAACCTTATAGTAGGACAACCTTATAATGTAGGACAACCTTATAATCAATCTATGCAATCCAAAACTTTTATTTTAATATCTAAAATTATTTTAAATCTAGTAAATCATAAATAAAATTAGATCGTATCTAATAAATTTATGATTAAAGAAAGATCTACATGAACTAGGACAACCTCTCCATTGTAAGGGTTAAACCTTACAACAAGACAACCTTATAATCAGTTCGTGTGATCAAGATTTTTAATTTTAAATTTAATAATAAGATTATAAATTAAATTTAATCTAAAAAATAATCCAAACATGTATACATAATCATGTAATAATCAACCTAGGCTCTGATACCAATTGAAGGAACCAGATCTAGGATTTTGGAGCTAGATCTTGAAACTTTTTTAAGATCAGGCAGCAAAAGACTAAAATTAATCAAAATTAATTTTAAATATTTGAAAATACCCTAAATCTAGTGATCTATTATATTATCATGACTTGTCATTAAATCAAAAATTAAAATATAATGAAGAAACTAAAATATGTTGACCACATCAACATATATATACTCCATCTAATATAGGTACGAAAATAATAAATCAAATCTATTACCTATATAAGTTAGACATTCTAACTTGCTGATCTAAACTTGAGAATAAAGTTGTGACCTACACACGCATCTAGCCTCTAAGAGTCATCTGAAGGAACCAGATCTAGGATTTTACATGTAGATCTTGAAAACTTTTTCAAGATCTTACAGCGATAGACTTAAATAAATCAAATATTTATTTAAATAAACATGCAAATACCTAGATCTTAGATATATTATATGATCAAGGCATGATATTAAATTAAAAATTAAAATCAAAAAAGAAAGTAAAAGGTTGATCTAATTAACCTAGATCTACACTACATCAAATGCAGGTATGAAGTTAATAGATCATATCTATTACCTGAGCAGTTAGATGTTCTAACTTGCTGATCCAAGCTTGAGGATGAAGTCATAAGCCACACACATATCCGATCTCTAGGAGTCATCCACATGAGCCTACAATCTCTGATCTGAAGCAGAAAATTAGCATAGCATGCTAGTACTATGCCGATCCTTCTTCAACGGTCGATCCAATGCTCCCTTCTTTAAAATTTGGACTCTTCAAAATATGAGAAGAAAGATGAGAGTTTGCTAATCTAAGACACTCTAAAAAAAAACTCAAAAGAAAGGAGGAGAGACTGAAAATAAAATAATCCTAAAAGAAGATCCTCTTCTTCTTCTCTTTTCTCTCACTAGACACCTAGTTTGGTGCCTATGGAACCCCCATGCCCAAGGACCCTCTTCCTCTAATTTTTGCACACCCCAAACCTCTCACAAAGCTCTATATTTTATAAGAAAATTAAAATAAAATTCATCTAATTAATAAAAAAAAAGAAGAGTCTAATTTAGGTCAAATTCCTAGACTAGGAATATCCAAACATGGGAAGCTGTTGGGGTGCCTAACTCTTGGGCGCCTCGTCCAAAATTTTTGGCATGGACCAGCAAGGGAGGGTGCACAAAGAAGAAGATTATTTTCATAGAATAAGAGAAGAATTAATTAAAAGAGGGGATAGCACTCAAGTGAAGATGTTTTGTTCTTCAAGGATTCTATCTCATAGAATTCTAAGCAAAATCGATTCCTCCTTTGACTTGGTCTTCCACCTAACTTCCAAATATGACTTGGAGGGAGAGAAGGGGCATGGAAATCAGAAAGAAAGGGATTTTTTATGAAAAATACCTAAAAAATTGGTATGGGGGGCGTTGGGACCAAGGTGGCGCAAGGGGATAGGGAGTCCTAGTCACACTAGGACTCCTATTTTGACTTGGTCAAACAAGATCTTTTAATCAAATAAAATTAAGATTAAATCAATCTAATTAAATAATATCCTAACCTATTTAATAACTTAATTAAATTATATTTAATCAAATTTAATTCTAATTTATTTTCTAATCAAATTAGATAATTAGGTTAATTTGAGTCCTAGTTAGACTAGGACTAGTTTTTTCTTGCACTTGACTTATCCAATAAACTAATTGGACTTGACCCAATCAAGTCCAAACCAAATCTAATTAAATTATATTTAATTAGACTTAGATTCAGACCTATGAGGTAACATACATTAGAGCTCATGATCTGATCGGATGGTTGATCAACGATTAAGAATTGTTCTAGGGTTAAATGATGCGTGCTAATTTATAGCTATGGCAAGTGCACTAGTCGATCAAGTAATAAAGTGAATGAGTAGAGTATCGTCCCTAGAGGATTGAAAAATAAGTACTGAAAAGCTCTTTTCTATGCTTTATTTAGAAGATCGATTTTTGAGAATAAGAAATTAAAAAAAAATAAAAGTTTTTAATTAAATAGAGAGAGTGTAAATTATTAGGGTTTGAAATTCAAGAGCAATGGATTACTAAGGCAATCGGTTCACCACTCAGTCAATACAATATTCAATTTTTTAGATTAATTTTATTTCATGTGATGGTGGAGTCTCCTAATTTATTCACTACCCTTTGGTCCAGGCATAGCAAAACTATTAATATTTATTAATTATCCTTTGGTCCAGGTATAATTTAAATAAATATTAATGCATTAAGGTTTTGTGAAACCCTCTAATTAAAATACGCTGCGTCCAAAGCGCACTAAAATTCCCGCATGCATATGAATTCTAATTTGATTCATAATACAAGGTATATAATCAAGAAGCATTAACATAGATGTACTTGGTCCGTAACATCTATGTTCATCAGATCAATTAGAAGATGGCCAGTAATCTAAAAGCATTAAGATCAGATTTATATACTCCTCATGAATAAAATTTAAAAATAAATCACACTGAATATTGCATCAAAAGAGTGGCTACACCTTAGCCTTAGTAAAATAAAATTTAGTTCATGATAACAAATTCAAAAATAGCAAATAAAATAAAAAGCATGGAGAAATTAGACTGTTTGATTGCTGAAATTGATTGTCTGCTGCTCTTGATGTGGAGAATTTGGCGAAGAAGAAGAGGCTCCTTGATCGATGTCTTGATCGTCGAAGAAAAATCAAAAAAACTCTTTTTGATTTTCTCACAAATCACTTTTTTTTTATCTCTCTCCTCTCTCTTTCTCTCTCTCTCTTTCTCCCCGTCTCTCTCTAATTTTTTTTTTTTTCACGACAACCATAGGTTTTTATAGATAAAGAATTTGATTTCTCCTCAAAATTCCATCAAAAACTAGGTTTAAGACTCCCAAAACAACTCAAATTAAGATCTGGATAATTCTGACCATTGGATGGTGATCAAACGGTCCAAAAACCACTCAAAAAGCCTTTAAAATAACCCAGATCAAGTCGGATTTAATATCAGCCATTGGATCATCCATTGGATCGAATCTGGGCCGTCCGATCGCGTTGAAATAAGCCTTCAGACCTTTAGTTTTATGTCGGAATGAATCTCGACCGTTGGATCTCGATCGGGAGCTGCGGATGCCGTCCATCAGCGCCTTCTTCTCATCCGTCCGATCAAGCTTCAGTGAAAACCGCCCGTTAGATCAATCAGAATTCCCAAATTGCCCTCCATGGACCGTGCGCGAGCCCGGTGTTGCATGGACCGCCGCGTTCTTCAACCAATCAGCCCGCTCTTTATGTTGTGAAATTCCCGAATTACCCTTCAGATGGTCCACCGTGCGCCGCGAAAAATGCTGACGTCAGCGTTGCGTCTGTGGTTTTTTTTTTTTTTTTTGAAATTCGAATTCTGGGCTCGTTTGAAGTCCGTTTTGCCTGAAATTTTTTTCATCTGAACCAGAAAAATGAGATCTTCACATTGGTGGCCTTCTTTCCTACATAAGATTAATAAAAGTATCAATTTCTAATAAAATAGATTAATTTATTTTATAATTTAATACTTTTATTAGTATATTTTTACCACTTATCACACCCCCCAACTTAGTCATTGCTAGTCCCTTAGCAATGTTTTATTTAATACCATATTTCAATAAGATTATCCATCACAAAGATAAAATCTAGGATTAAAGGTCAAAAAGTTTAGAAAATACTGCTAACTAAGCATTGAGCTTCAGAAGCAAATTTTTCAGTCAATACAATTAAAAACTTTCTTAGAGTACATCAAAGATCTATAGCACTTGTGTTCGTGATGACTAACTTTAGCATTTCAGTATTAAATTAAAAGAATAAAAGTATCCTCTCTTATCACCTATTTTGGTCAATTTTCTATACATTCTCAATTTTATACTCATGAATTAAGGTAGCTTTCACACTGCCTTTTCTTTTCTTTTCTTTTTTTTTTTTTTTACTGTGCTGAGCATCCTGGCCTTTCCTTCACCATTTTACGTGAATTTTCACACTTGACCTAGGTGCAGAGATCCAGTTACTAGGCTTTGGGCAATCCACATATACTCTGTCTTTTGCACTTTATTTATAGGCAGGTAGCTCTTTCCTTAAATTCAAGTTTCTTTGATTAGAATGTATATTAATTACCAATTTTCAGTGATAATTGAATCCTCAGTTGACCTTATAATCAATACCTACTTTGCCTTGTTAGTGTGCATGTGCAATAAAAAGTGCTAATAATCTTTTAATGACCTAAGTAGGCTGCTAAAAGTTGACCAACTAATCTACTTCTTTAACTCATTACATTCATTAGCAAATAATTCTATCTTTTATCACTTATCCAGTTTATCTTGCTCAAGATTTTCTTCTTGACACATGATTTTTTTTTTTTTTTAACTTAACTTGTTCTACATTGTCTTAAAGGAGAAAGAAAAATAAAGGATGTAATAAAGGACAGGAAGGAATACACCTGATTTTATTCAGTCTGGTTCTTTGGAGCTTTGAAATTTTGCTTGAGTTCTCATTGATTTTTCTGCAAAATTGAAAATACACACCAGAGCAGTAAAAGAGCAACAACAAATTACTGAAAAATAAAAGAAAAGAAAAATGATCAAAACTAAAAAGAAAAGAAACAACCTATCTAGTAGTTCTGATTTATAGTCTTCAGCTTGACTTTCTTTGAGTTCTAAAGTGGATCAATCCGGTGCCACTTCAATTGGAATACTTTCATGTTTGATCGAGTCCTCTTTCAATTTGACATTGCTCGCTTTTATAGTCTCAAACCTATTTTCTACAGAATTCTCATATAATGGATTATCAATAATGTCAATTAGAAAATAAGTTTGATTATCATCAGGATGTTTAGTATCTTTGAAAATATTAAAAGTAACTTGTTCGTCTTGGACTCTAAGAATTAATTTTCCTTGTTGAACATCTATTAAAGCTCCTCCAGTAGCTAAAAAGGGTCTCCCTAAAATAAGGGGTACATCATAATCTTCTTCCATATCAAGAACAATAAAATCAACAGGAAAAATAAACTTGTTTACCTTTACCAAGACATCCTCCACTATACCTCTTGGATATTTAATGGATCTGTCGGCTAATTGAAGAGTAATAGTGGTAGGCTTTGGTTCTCCTAGACCCAGCTTCCTGAAAATAGAAAAAGGCATGAGATTAATGCTTGCTCCTAAATCACATAAAACTTTATCAAAACTACAATCACCAATAATGCAGGGGATAGTAAAACTTCCCTGGATCTTTTAGCTTCTGTGGTAATTTATTTTGAAGTATTGCTGAGCATTCTTCATTCAAATTTATTCTCTCATGCTCCTTCAGCTTTTTCTTATTTGTTAAGATTTCTTTGAGAAACTTGGCATACCTGGGCATTTGAGTAATAGCATCTACAAAAGGAATATTAATATGTAAATTCTTTAAAATTTTGAAAAAGTTAGAAAATTCCTTATCTGGATGCTGTATTTGTCTCTCTGGGAATGGTAGTGGCGGCACGTAGGGCTTCACATTTGGATCAGCAAACCGTATACCTGGAGACCATCCATCTGCTGGTTGTTTTGGTGACTGACGAATTTGAGTTGATGGTTCCTTATTTGTAGTTGGCTCTTCAGTCTCTTTCTTCTGATGTAGCTCCTCCAGCTTTGTACCACTTCTTAGGGTGATAGCATTGACTTGCTCCCTTGGATTTGTCTCCGTATTGCTTGGCAAGGATCCTTGAGGTCTCTCGGAGATTATCTTAGCCATTTGACCTATTTGCATCTCCAAGTTTCGAATTGCTGCTGTTTGGTCTTGCCTAAGTTTGGCTTCCAAATTTTTTATAGTTGCTTCTTGGTTTTGCATAAATTTGACCATCAGCTCTTCCATGTTGGACTTCTTTTCAGGTACTTGGAATCCCGGGGGTGGCTGTTGTGCTGCATTTTGATTGCTCCATGAGAAATTTGGGTGCTGCCTCCACCCTTGATTGTATGTGTTGGAGTAGGGATTGTTTTGTTGCGGCCTGAAAAAATTACCAATATAATTAGCTGTATCAGTTGTTTTAGCAAAAGGATTACCTGTCTGGCAATTGCTCGTATCGTGTCCTCCTCCACACAGGTCACAAGTCATGCTCTGAACATGCATAGCTGTTCCCTTTAAGTTGTTGACTTCGGCTCTAAGGGCTGCAATTTCAGCTAGTAAAGTTGGCACGCAATCTACTCCCTGCACAGCTGCTAGTCTTTTTGGCATCATGCGCTCTGTTTGCCATTGATAGCTATTTGATGCCATCTCATCGATCAGATCGAAGGCTTCTTCCTCCATTTTTCGATTAATGGTTCCTCCTGCTGCTGCATCAATCATAGATCGATTAGTAGGAGATAAACCATTATAGAAAGTTTGTACCTGAAGCCATACGGGTAGTTGATGATGTGGACATCTCCTCAGCAGTTTCTTGAAATGCTCCCAAGCCTCATATAGTGTCTCCATGTCCATCTGCATAAAAGAAGTGATATCGTTGCGCATCTTAGCAGTTTTGGAAGGTGGAAAGTACTTGGCTAAGAATTTTTGGGCTAGGACATCCCAAGTTGTGATAGAACCTGTAGGAAGAGAATGAAGCCAATTTTTAGCTTTATCCCGTAAAGAGAAAGGAAATAACCTTAATCTAATAGCATCATCCGACACCCCATTAATTTTAAAAGTATCGCAAAGTTCAAGAAAATTAGAAATATGGGCATTCGGATCATCATGCATGTGTCCACTGAATTGGACAGTTGATTGAATCATCTGGATCATCGTCGATTTTATTTCGAAGTTGTTTGCTCGTACAGGCGGTCTCCTGATGCTCGAAGCTGCATCGGCTATAGATGGTGTGATGTAATCATTTAATGGATGATGTACTGGTCGAATAGCTTCATGCTGTCCTTCAGTCGCCATATCCACTCCTAGATTGATGTCGTTAGGATCTTCAGCTGCCATGTTTCTCTCTTGTTGTAGTCTTCTAATAGTTCTTTCAATTTCTGGATCTAAAGGTAGTAAGTTACTATGTCCAGTACGTGTCATGCACTTAAATTTTTTTTTTTTAATAATAAAAATTAAAAATAAATTTCTAAAGTAAAGCTAGGATCAAAATTTTAATATTATTTTAGACACAATCCCCGGCAACGGCGCCAAAAACTTGATGCGTGCTAATTTATAGCTATGGCAAGTGCACCAGTCGATCAAGTAATAAAGTGAATGAGTAGAGTATCGTCCCTAGAGGATTGGAAAATAAGTACTGAAAAGCTCTTTCCTATGCTTTATTTAGAAGATCGATTTATGAGAATAAGAAATTAAAAAAATTAAAAAAAAATAATTAAAAGTTTTTAATTAAATAGAGAGAGTGTAAATTATTAGGGTTTTAAATTCAAGAGCAATGGATTACTAAGGCAATCGGTTCACCAACTCAGTCAATACAATATTCAGATTTTTAGATTAATTTTATTTCATGTGACGGTGGAGTCTCCTAATTTATTCACTATCCCTTTGGTCCAGGCATAGCAAAACTATTAATATTTATTAATTATCCCTTTGGTCCAGGTGTAATTTAAATAAATATTAATGCATTAGGTTTTGTGAAACCCTCTAATTAAAATACGCTGCGTCCAAAGCGCACTAAAATTTCCGCATGCATATGAATTCTAATTTGATTCATAATACAAGGTATATAATCAAGAAGCATTAACATAGATGTACTTGGTCCGTAACATCTATGTTCATCAGATCAATTAGAAGATGGCCAGTAATCTAAAAGCATTAAGATCAGATTTATATACTCCTCATGAATAAAATTTAAAAATAAATCATACTGAATATTGCATCAAAAGAGTGGCTACACCTTAGCCTTAGTAAAATAAAATTTAGTTCATGATAACAAATTCAAAAATAGCAAATAAAATAAAAAGCATGGAAGAAATTAGACTGTTTGATTGCTGAAATTGATTGTCTGCTGCTCTTGATGTGGAGAACTTGGCGAAGAAGAAGAGGCTCCTTGATGTGTCTTGATCGTTGAAGAAAAATAAAAAAAACCTTTTTTGAATTTTCTCACAAATCACTTTTTTTTATCTCTCTCCTCTCTCTTTCTCTCTCTCTTTCTCCCTCGTCTCTCTCTTTGTCTCTCTCTTTTTTTTTTTTTTTTCACGGCAACCATAGGTTTTTTATATCTAAAGAATTTGATTTCTCCTCAAATTCCATCAAAAACTAGGTTTAAGACTCCCAAAACAACTCAAATTAAGATCTGGGTAATTCTGACCGTTGGATGGTGATCAAACGGTCCAAAAACCACTCAAAAACCCTTAAAATAACCCAGATCAAGTCGGATTTAATCTCAGCCGTTGGATCGATCCGTTGGATCGAATCTGGACCGTCCGATCGCGTTGAAATAAGCCTTCAGACCTTTAGTTTTATGTCGGGATGAATCTCGGCCGTTGGATCTCGATCGGGAGCTGCGGATGCCGTCCATCAGCGCCTTCTTCTCGTCCGTCCGATCAAGCTTCAGTGAAAACCGCCCGTTGGATCAGCCAGAATTCCCAAATTGCCCTCCGTGGACCGTGCGCGAGCCCGGTGTTGCGTGGACCGCCGCATTCTTCAGCCAATCAGCGCGCTCTTTATGCTGTGAAATTCCGAATTACCCTTCAGATGGTCCACCGTGCGCCGCGAAAAATGCTGACGTCATCCTGCGTCAGCGTCGCGGTTTTTTTTTTTTTTTTTTGAAATTCGATTCTGGGCTCGTTTGAAGTCCGTTTTGCCTGAAATTTTTTTCATCTGAACCAGAAAAATGAAGATCTTCACATTGGTGGCCTTCTTTCCTACATAAGATTAATAAAAGTATCAATTTCTAATAAAATAGATTAATTTATTTTATAATTTAATACTTTTATTAGTATATTTTTACCACTTATCATAACAATCATATGGTGTGAAAGGTCTAGATGATGATATTGATTGTATACATATTAGCATTCAAATTCTTTCCTATTGATCTTGATTAGTTCCAGCTTAGTTTTGTTGAGAGTTCTCTTTCTGGACCGGACCCATTTTTAGACCGTCTCCTGAAACACCTGCTTATCCTGCATGTGCTTTCGGGGCCCCCCACTCATTCAATCACTTGCTTGTGATTGCAGCCATTCCCCGAAAAGGGAGAGACGAGGGAAAGATCACTCCTAAATGCAGCCGTGATCTTATATACGATACCACCAGACGCGCCCCTGCCTCCCTCGCAGTCAAAACTCTCCTCTCCAGTGAGACCAGACGAGCCAGAAGCCTCCTTTCCTTCAACTAATTCAAGCGATTCAGTCAGTAGGAAAGTCATCTCACTGAACATTGGATTATATACAACCTCGTTAACATTACAACCAATCCATCGAGAGTCTTCTATACATTTACATTTACAGTTTCTATTTCTCCCCGAACAAACAAGAAAAGAAAAGGTAGAAGTGAGCTTCCTAAAGTTTTAGTACTGTAGTTTGAAATGAAATTAGATCCAAGTTGAATAGAAGACAAGATAAGAACCTAACAGAACTTCATAATTGCATAAAAGGATCCAATACTACTAAAAGGCTCCAGATAAGATCGCGTGCAAGTAAGGA
>QRFJ01003882.1:0-50732 GCA_006176705.1 Cocos nucifera
CAAGGACTGCAGGATCACATCAATCTACAGATCCCTATCTAACACATAACACCGAGCTTCTCAAGCTCTTCTAAATCCTTGATCATTGTCAAACAATGATCTTGGATCGAATATCCATCATGCATCTAAGCCTTAAAAAGTGTGCGTGAGACTTGATAATGGGCTACGCGACTCTGCTCACCAAACAACTCTTGAAGGTGTACCAATATTTGATGAGCAGTCTTGATGTCTTCATGTTGGCACTGTAGCTCATCAAACATCAAGCCCAATATTTAATACCTTGCTTTGTTATTATTGTCCATCTACTTCTCTAGAGACTCTCTCTATTTAGTGGATGGATGGGCTAGTAAGGTGGGGGGTCTTGGTCTAATACATAGATCAATTTTTTAGAACCCAAAATAATTTTAAAGTTTCTAAGCCAATCCTTATAATTTGGTCTGGTTAGTCTGTGGGTGTCTAGGATTCGGGCTAGTGGGTTTGATGCAGACATTTTTCTGTAGATAGTTAAAGTTTCTAGTTAGACTTTGTGATTAGACTTGATTAATTTATTTTAAAATTTTATTTTTAAATAAATTAGACTCCTACTATTTTTTTGGATCCCTACACTCTCTTAGCAGAGATGAAAAAATCTCCATGATCATAGACTTTTAGTGGGTGGTGCAGTCCCACCAACTGGCTTACCATCTCATCTAACAGTTATTGATGATGGGTTAACCAATGAGTGGACAACTCTTATCCAATGATTTTTTAATCATGATCCATCTAAATCTGATCTCTAATTCATGAAACTCACCATGCCCGAAATATTGCTCCACTTCTTAATTAAGTCAGATCCATCATTTGCATGAATTGGATTTCTAATTAGATCCCTCACTGTATCCAAAATATTGAGCCCAACTCATCCTTCAACCCATAGCATCCAATGCCTAATAGACATGGTTGCATCTTTTCGATACAACTGAACCACTATTAACAATTGAGAACAATCAATCCTAGGAAGAGCCCACACATCTATAATGGTGGAAGGTCTATGACTTAATATTTTCTTAGAAAGATTTGATTTAATCTCTTAGACATAACTTGACTTAGTCATAATAATTATGACTAACTTAGTGGCATAGGTTAGCTCGAATCTTTAGCCACCTCAAACCAAAACTGGGTCGACCCAAATAGCTAGGTAAGTGAGATCCATGGAAGGTATATGCCATTAACTCGACGAGAGTGCATTCAGGTCGAGTAGCTCTCAATTAAAAATCAGTCGATTGTATCTACCAAACTTATCTAAGATATAAAATTATTGAACCAAAACTGATTGGATTAGTCTACAATCCAGGCTCGAACCGTGGAGCCAAATTAGGTCTTAACTTGATGACCATGTGTGGCTATAAGTCAACCATGATCCAGACATAATCCAATTAGGCTGGTCAAATTTAAGCACTCTTGATCCCATCTAACCAACTCTTGATTTAATTTGATCAACCACTAGACTTAATTGAGCTACCCATACCCGAACCCAAATTTATGAAGGTGTCTTAGATCTAAAAATTCAAAATTTTTAAACCTAAATAATTTCATAAACTTAATTCTTAATTAAGTCCAGGGTTCATAAATAAAACATGCATAAAAAGTTCTAAGATTTTAGGATTTAGAGTTTTGCAGAAAAGTAAATTTTAATTTCTGATTAAGGACAAACGTTCAGCATCCCTACATGCTATAAAAGCACTCCATCGAATGGGAAGAGATGGCCTTTAAACCTTTCTTACTCTTATGACTGGATGGCCAAGAAAAATGTCTTAATTAGAAATTGCATTTACACTACAAAAACTATTAGATCTAAAATATATATCACATATATAATTAAAGATCTAACTATGCATGCTTTATATACATCTCATGTATCATCATTGAAATTAATCATGCATGTTTTAGATCTAATTATATCTGATATAATATTTAAAAATAAATTTTAAATTGATCATATCAAAAATAAAATTTATTCTAGATAATCTATTGCATAGAACAATAAAAGCTAGTCTAAACATTCATGTCATATATCGCATATATGAATATTTTTAATTAATCTACTGATTTTAGATCAGATCATATCTCATGTGATATCTAAAATGATATATATTAGATCATAAATAAATTAAAAATTAGATCCAAAATCTAATATGAAGAACTGCAAATACAGCTCTGATATCAGTTGAAGAAAAAAACTGATTTTCCCACCGTAGGATCAATATGATCTGATCGGATCTATAGCAAAATTTTTTAAATTTTTTCTACAAAATTTGATTAGATTTGAGAGTTCTCAGATCTAATCCTTATGATTTGATATTAAAATAAAAATTAAAATAAAATCAAAATAACTTTCTGATACCTGATTAGGATAAACTATTTATCCTGACGATGATCCGACTGCTCCTGAGATTCTGGATCTAGCCATGCATGCGCTTGGCCTCTACTAGAGTCCACTCAGGCTGATTCTAGATACCTTCTGCACCTGACCTCTACCAGAGTCCACTCAGGCTGGTTCTAGATACCTTCTTCTTTTAGATCTGATCTCCAAAAATTAGATATAAATTCTTCTTGTAGAGCCTTCAAATCAAACGTCGAAGGCTATGCATTTGTCGCATGAATACTATCGTCTCTTGCTGATTGTTGCGCTTACAAGACTTGGATCCTTCTTCAATCTCTTAGGTGTGGAGAAGAGGAAGAGAGGCAGGAGAAGATAGAATTGAAAAGGGAAGGGGCAGCAGCCTTTTGGTGTGTAGACGAATCTCCTTAAGAACCCTTGGGCGCAGGGGTTCTTATAGAGACCTCTGCACCACCTTAGAGTCCTAGATGAATAAGCAACCTATTTGCTTAATTTTCTTAGACTCTTATTTGATCTCCATGCCTAAACCTGATCTCCATCAAATTTTTGTTGCCTAAAAGCAATCTAAAATTGGCACCATAAAGAGATAAGGGAGAGTTCAAGGCGCATGGGACTCTTCCCTTCTAAAGTTTGATCTAGATCAAACTCTTGATTTAATCAAATTAGGTGCCATCCTTTGCATGCCCAAAGGAGGGATGTGAGCCCTTCTCCATGCACAAAAATCAGAGGATATGCGCCCCTAAAAATTCTCCAGGGGTTGCACGTCCTATGTATTGGAAAATATATCCTAAAGCCAATTATTTAAGTAGTAGATGATTAGAATTAGTATATCAATTATCTAATAATAATAGTTATTTGGCTGATTCATCATAGAAGTTCTATCTTCCTTAAATGAACTCCTAAATTATGATGAAGTCCTTAGAACCATAATTAATCGATAAAAAGAATTTATCGAATGGTTCTTAAATTGTTCAAGATCAAATGATAAGTTATTAATAAGGATTTATCAGAATTCTTGAATAGTATTAAATATTCTGGTCTTCCAACTCATTGTCTAAAGCTCAAATGTGGAGTTCCAGTAATGTTGTTAAAAAATATTGACCAGCCTTCTGGTTTGTGTAATGGCACTAGATCGATGATCACTTAATTAGGTACTCATGTAGTTGAGGCCAAAGTTATTTCGGACATCAATATAGGACAAAAGGTCTTCATTCCTCACATGACTTTGACTCCATCCGACTCAATACTATCTTTCAAATTTCAATGGAGACAATGTCCTCTAATAGTTGCATTTGCTATGACCAACAATAAGAGTCAAGGTCAATCTCTTTCTTATATTGGATTATATCTTAGAAGACCTGTCTTTAGTCATGGATAGCTTTATGTTGCGATTTCCTGAGTTAAAAGTTGAAGTAGTTTAAATATATTAATCTGTGACAAAGAAGGAGAGATTTCAAGTAATACAACTAATGTAGTGTACAAAATAGTCTTCCAATATTTAAGTTAGGCAAGTATCTTCTGACATCTCTACTAATATATTTTTAGCATTTGGTAAATTATGTTATCATTTATGAATAACTCTTTATTAATTATTTATGTTAGATTAGTATTCCCTACATCTACTTTGATATTAGCATTATTATTGTTTAGAATGAGAGAATTCTTGGTTGTCAACTATACTTTAAAATACACTTTTAAATCTCAACTTCAATTTGCCAAAAATGGGTCTTGATTAATGTATCTTGGATGTTTGATTGCTGAAAACAAACTATTTGTTCCCATTTATTTTATGTCAGATTTTTTAGTTTTATCATTAATTCTCTATTATTGATGTAATTGTCCAGTGTTTGTTCCCGATGTTGTTGGCTTTCAATACCAGTCCCTTTCAACATTGGAACTGAAATTTGAATTGGATGCTACTATTGCTATTTGCAGGAACCGGTGTGGTTGTTCCTTAATTTTTTCATCTTCTATTGATATGGTGAACGATTATGGTTTTATATTTGAACAAAATTCATTGATAATTGCTTTGGTAACCATCTATTTTTTTTCTTGATGCTACTATTCTTTCATTATCTCCTTTTCAAAAATAGAATATTGATATGAGAAGTTATGATAGCACCAACAATAATGCTTATGCTCGCATCTCTGTTAAAACACCAGACCTATTTATTTCAGGATATAATATTTTTAATCTTACTTTGGTTTGAAAAGGTTTTAATTTTGGTGATGGAATGGCTTCACATTTTGCAAAATATATATACAAAGTAAAATATATTGGTCAGGTAGTTTTTTATGTTAAAATTGCTAAACTTGATTTTTTTTTTTTTTGAGATTTTTTCTTGAGCACACAATCCATGCATCGCATGGGTGCAAATCTAGTTTATATAAATTGAATATTTTTGATCTTGAGATTTCTCAAATTGAAACTAAATCGAATAAAAAAAATTCATATAAATAGAACCAAAAAGATGAGTTTAGATCGGATTCATGGTCAGACTGATTTTTTTTGCACACGCCACCAAAAAGAGGTCCACTAACTTAGAGAGACAATTAACGATGGTGTCAAACTTCTATTTTTATTATTTAAAAATTATATTCCTTTTAGTTATATTATAAATTTGCTTCAAGATTATACCTTTGGTTTTTGTTTTTGTTTATACTTACCTTTTGTTTTATATAGGAAAAAGTTATCATTCAAAATTAGGCAAAAAATCTTTTGTTATTTAAGAATGGAATCAAATAAAAATTGCCGTAACTCATAGGTAGGGCTATTAACGAATCAGACATGATCGAACATTTTACTGTTCGGGATTGATTTGTTTGAACTACTGTTTAGTTCGTGTTCGGCTTCAATTAGAATGTATTCGAAAAAATTTTATTTCGAAAAAATTTTATTCAAGATCGAGTTCGTTATGTTCAAATTCAGTTTGAGTTTGAATTAAATTCCGCTCGAAAGCTCGTTACGTTCGAATTCAGCTCGAGTTCGGCTCATCTACAGTAATATAAAAAATAAAACTCAAAAATTGATAAAATATATTTTATTTATTTCTAAAATTTTAGTATAATATATAATTATAAATTTTTACATACTATCATAATCATTTCAAGAGAAATTACAACTCAAATAATTTTATAAATTATAATTATTGACAACAAGAATTATAGCTGAGTATAGAAATTACATCATAAGAAACTGCCAAGCAAAAACTTGTTTATCTCTTCAACACAAAATCTCTGAACATACTAAAATTCGAAGCTGTGGCTGTATGCAAATTGCCTCTAGACAATCCATTGCTTAGTGAATAAATGATTGCTTCATCATTACACCAATCAAATAAACAATCAAATAAACCAAAGAGAAATCAAGCAAACTATATCTAGTTAAATTAAATAACTAGATCATGCCGGCAGCAAATAATCAGTAGTAGCATCAAACAACCAGATCACATCAGCAGCAAATAACTAGATATGCCAGATCACACCAGCAGCAAATAACTAGAAATCAATAGATCATAAAAGCAAACATTGCAGGAAAAATTAATATGATAGATAGCAAAAAATTGAACAACTAGCAAACATACTGAATCTGAACCAAAGCAGCCATTTGAAGCACATGCTGAATCTGAACATGATGTCAAAAATATCACAGAGATATAGAATCTCTTTTTTTCAAGCACATGCTAAATCTGAACATAATGTTCACCATTTGAAGTTAGTCAAAAGATAATATAAAAAAACTTTTCTGTTCAAAAATAGAATTATAAACTAACCAGAGATATAGAATCCAAACCATGGTAGCCAAAGGATAATATGGATGATTTAAATTCCATTCTCCAAGAGAGCATAGAGATAATTGGTTAGTGAATAAGTGACTGCTCCATCATTGCACCAATCAAATAAATAATCAAATAAATCAAAAAGAAATCAAGTAAATTATAGAAACTTAAAATAACTAAATAAGTAACTAAAAACTTAAAAAGTCCCTGTGCTCAGGAGCATTTTATCGATAATTGGAGCTGCTGCTGCATGCAAGCATGCCTCTAGACAGTCCATTACTCAGTGATTAAATGGCTGTTTCATCATTGCACAAAATCTAAAATATTGCCACCAAAAAATAAAGAGATAGACAAGAAAATAAGAAAATGGTTACCGGGGTTGCTACAGCTCTGGTAGCCACCAGTGGGCCATCCGAAGCAGCCTTCATTGGGTTACCATGTTTGCTACAACTTCGGTAGCCACCACTGGACACTAGGGCAGTAGCCATTAGCCAAAGCCTCGTGGAGGTTACCATGTCGAGAGAGAAACCAACATCAATTAATATCATCAGAGAAAAGAAAAAATGCATAAATATCATTCGTACCAGCTGCACCTTTGATAGAGAAAGGAAAGATCAAAAGAGAGGCAGAGAAAAATGGGATTAAGATTTTGGCCAGCGGCACTATCAACAGAAAAATCCCAAGAGAGGCGGAGAGAACCAGGATTAGGGTTTGATTAGGGTTTCGGGCAGCTGCACGAATGCACCATCGGTGGAAAAAGAAAATAAAGGTGGAGAAAATTGGGAATAGGGTTTTGGCCTGCTGCATCGTCGGTGGAAAAAGGGAAGAAAGGCGGAACCGAATATCGGGATTAGGGTTTCGACCAGGCCCAGCTACGTCGTTGGTGGAAGAAGGGAAGAGAGACGGAGGGTTTCGGCTAGCTGCACAGCTGTGCCTGCGTCGTTGGTAAAAAAAGAGAAAAGAGGTAGAGAGGTTGAGCGGTCGAGAGTTGAGATGAGGGTTAGGATTTGAGGTTGAGAGGGAGTATAAGAGTATTTATATGCTGAGACTAACTGATCACGCCCGTCAATTTGTTAATCCAATAGTGCTAAATTAATACCTTCTTCAGCCACTAGATCAACAATCCAACGGTGATGATTAAAACTTATATATATAATACTATAATAATATACAGTATATAGTATATATACTAAAAAAATACTAAAAATCTCATAAAAATAAATATATCAATATACTATATTATATTTATTTCAAAAAAATTGGTGATGATGTTCCATTTCTTTCAAAGAAGGCGCCATCTTTCCCTTCTTTTTTTTTCAGGCACCTAAAAAAAATTTCAGAAAAAAAAGAAGAAAGAAGGTGCCTTCTTTCCTTTTTTTTTTTTTTTTTCAGGCGCCTGTGCCTTGCATTTTTTTTTTCATTTCAGCACCTTTTTTTTTAGGCAGAAAAAAACATGGAAAAGAGAGAAAGAGAGAGGGGGGGAAGAAGGCGCCTTTTTTCATGCGCCACCAGGCCAAAAAAAAATAAAAAAATAAAAAAAATGGAAAAAAAAAGCTGAAAAAATAGGTCTATTTTTTTATATAAATTTTTTTAGGCTTTTCTCAGGCATTTTTTTTCTGATTTTTTTAGAGGTAGCAGGCCTATTTTTTTTCTGATTTTTTTTTGGCGCAGGCGTGCACCTGTTTTTTCAGCTGGCACGCCTTTTTAAGGTGCACGCTCGAAGATGCGTGCTGATCGAACGGATCGAAGATTCCGACCGGATGTAGGCTGGGCTCCGATCGATTGGAGTCTAGTCTACCTCTATATATATATAATATAAAATTTATTTATTTATTTTATCGAGCTTTTATCGATCCGAACATGATCGAACAAAAGCTTGTTCTAGTTTGGATCGTTAAAATATCGATTTTAAAAATTATATTTGCGTTTGTTCTACAATTTATCGAGCGAGTCGAACATGACTCAAAAATGATTTGAACATTCCGAACAAATCGAACAACGAAGCTAGACTGACAGCCCTACTCATAGGATATATAAATATTTTCCATATACAAAATTTTTACTATTCCTAGTTATCTTATTCCTTAACCAATGTCAACTTGAAAAGAGTCTATAGTGGGAAGTCAATCAATCAGTTGAGAGTTGATTAGCCAGGAGCCATCGCGTTGAAATTTGGATTGGCTTGATGCGGTAGATGGGAGAAAAATGAGAAATCGTTAAAGAAAGGCTTCAAGTCATATAGCATGAACACTTCCTTCACGGCAGCTGTATTCATCCCGCGGATAAATAAATTCGATCGATTTCTCCATCAGAAATTATTTAAAAAACTCCATTGTTTTATTTTATATAAATTGGATCCTTGTCGTCTTTAAAAAGGAAATAATGCTTCTACCAAAAAAATGGAAATAAATAATTCGTACCTGCTTCATTGCTAATATGGTAATTAACAATCTAGTAGTATAATTTGTTTAGCTTTCTTTATTTCGTACAAACTTTCCATGAGAATATATGACTCTTTGTTTAGAAGTCTATATATAAGCTGTGCCATTGAATTGTAACTTGGAACTTTCATAACTACAAACTATCAAAATCTCCGAGAGATCTCATGGCTTCTTCTAACAAGATTCGTTCTCCGCAATTGAATGCTGAGTGGAGCAGGTCGGAGGACAAAATCTTCGAGCTTGCTCTCGTTCAATACCCAGAGGGAACGCCGGATCGATGGTCCTTGATCACCATGAAGCTTCCAGGAAAGACTTCATATCAAGTGCTCCATCATTACCAGGTACTCATCTATGACTTGGAGTTGATTGAATCGGGAAGAGTTGAAATACCGGATTATAAAGACAACGAGCTAGAAGATGAGCAAGAAGGTGACGATTATAAAGACAACGAGCTAGAAGGTGAGCAAGTAGGTGACAATTTTAGTGAGGAACGCCCACCGGATGGTCAGAAGATCTCTTCCGGATCATCACAGCGAGATGAGGAGGCTAAAGTCTAGCAACCTATGGATCCATCAGGAACAGAGATAGCTTTTACATGTATGTCTTTGGAACTAACTTGCAGATAGATTAACTAGTTCTTACTTCCTGTTTTTGGTGCCCATGACAGGATGGCTTAAATTTATTTATTTTGTTTTAATGTTGCTTAGCACAATCTTGCAGGTTGCTTGGATTCCGTGTCCCTTCTGCCATCACCGTGCAGCTACCAGCAAGAATCGTCCATACAAATATTTGTATGGGTTCTGAGTTTTTTGTGAAAACAGTCACTTAGTCTTCTTTACCAAAAAAAAAAAAAAAAAAAAATCACTTAGTCTGGTCCTCTCAAATCATAAAATAAGTCTAGCTTTACTGTTACCACATGGATATTGTGAACGTATAAATTCGTTTTAAGAATCAGCGTTAGCATGTCATCACATATATATATATATATATATAGATTTTTTTTTTTTTTTGTCAAGAAGAAAACTAACTTATAACCATTGACCTTCTTCATTCCCTGATTGCAATCCCGTGCAAATTTCCTTAGTTTTGAAAAGCAAGTATAAAGAACTATAAAGCACACAAATTAATTAACATCAAAGTTACTAATCGGAATGAAACAAGCGATATTACAAGCCAACAAACCAAATTCAACATCTTTATCGTTTTCTACAACGTAATATGTGTTTCATGATTTCTATGCGGACTCATAATCAAATCCGAAAGCATGATGCTGAGCATAGACAAACATAGAACAATTACTTGAGAATTCTATTATGATTTTCATATATATATATATTGAAGTAAATGAGGTTGTGCCAAATTAGCCAATTCAACATACAAATAGGCTTCTTCATCCCTTTAATTGCAATAATGCGTGTTTCGCATGATGTGTTATAGAGCCCTAGCTGAGTAACCACCATATAAGTAGTATTGTGAATCATATAAGTAGTATTGTGAATCATATATACAACAATCACATGAACCAAGAGTTTAAAAAGTTTTGCTACAATTAACTTAGTGGAGACCTAATCTACTTGTGATACCTCAACCTTGAGCATGAATCTTAAAGCAGCAAAAAAAAAGAAAAGAAAAGAAAAGAAAGAAAGAGAGAACTCCTGTTGGGAGTTCTTCTCTTCTGTAGACTCCCGATCGGAGTTAGTATCCAATGCTGAGAGAAGTCCAAGTCTTCCCCCTCCATGTCTATTTAAAAGGATGGAGTCAACCTTTGTGAAACCTCCCACCACTGGCCATCGGATCCTTGTCGGAGTTCGTGGATTTGGCCATCGATTTATCAAGTTTTATCATGGGTAGTTTCTCTACCTCCATGGCCAATCATTGCTGAAAAAATGAGGTAAGGCCCTCTTGACTTTTCAAATATCTTTTCGTTCATCCTCCCTAGCCCACAAAGCATGGATTTCGGCCAGCGAACCACCATATTTTATGAAAAAAAGTTGGCTTAGATTGATTTCTCTGCTTTTTTCATGATTATCGTTTGTTTTTGTTGATTTTTCTAGTGATAGTCACCGCCGCCTACTGCCGATCGATGATCCGCCACCTTTGTTGCCATGGTTTGCATCCTCGGCCACCACCTTCACTGGGGAGAAGCTCCCTTGTTTGGATTAGAAGGGTGACCTGAAGGTCCCCTGTTTGCCAAGAACCCACTAGAAGAGGGAAAAAAAAAAGAAAAAAGAAAATAGAAAGAAAGGAAAAGAAAAAAGAAAAGAAAGAAAGAAAGAAAAAAAAGAGAATTTCTCTTTCCCTCTCTCTCTCTCTTCTCTATCTTCCTTCACTGGGCTTGAATCCCCACTATTCTCTCTCTAGAGTTTAACTTTCTCTCTCTAGAAAGTTTTACTTTTCTTTATGGATTTTCTCTCTCTCTCTCTCTCTCCATAAAATTTTCTCTTTCTTCATGAACTTTTCTCTCTATGATTGATCTAGTAAAAGATTTTCTTTCAGTGACTATGGTATAATCCTTAGCGAAGAGAGTCCTGATTCACGATCGTCGTGTAGCATGCCAGCGGCACCCATCTTGATCAAATCTGGATATCATTAGATTCACTTATCTATGATTTTTATCTTCATACTAATTTAACCATGATTTGATCAAATCATCTTGATCAGATTATCGGACAATATTAGTTGATTAGCTCTGATACCATATTAATTATCACACCCTTGATCTGAAATCATGAGTCAGGGTTATGGCAACTGCCACATAAGAAGAACTCTTCCTACAAGCATGCAAGTCATCTTATCATGATATCATAAAATAATAGTAAAATAAAATTTAAATAATTAATATTTAACTTTAATTTAAATGACTAAATCAAAAGTCTTACAAAATAAAATTTTATAGATTTATGTCAAATTTTAATAAATATTAATCTAAAATGAATATATTGAAGTCAGCCTCTAATTCGTTCTCACATAATCAATCTACAAGTCAAGCTAGTCATTTGAATCTATAAAAATAGTAAAATATCAAGTAATGAACTAGACAGCCTAGTAAGTAATATACACTTTAGCTCAATAAATTCAACAATGATAATATACTAAAAATAAGCATGTAATGCACATTAATTCAAAATATATAATTCTAATCAAATAAAATCCATGTAAATTTATTTTTGTTCATATGGAATCAGTAGCATTTGCACAACTATTATTACCTAAGGTAAAAAAATTAAATCTCACGATTGTTGACTATAATCAAATAATGATTCTCATAAGTTAAAGGTTCATATGATAATATTTCTGTATCTAGGTGAAAGTGATGATGGCCATACTGAGAATGATACCAATGGTGGAGCATTACAAGATTTAGTGGATAATATCATTAACATCCTTACTTATTTAGATATAATCTAGGACCTATTTGCAAAATTATGATTTAAAAACTAACGCAAAGCAAACCATTATGTTATTTATCATAGAACATCCATTAATGGTGTACACAACTCCAAAAGAAAAAAAAGGTTAAACAGGGCAATGATCGGGAGCGGAGAAACGTATGCAAACAATATATAGGTTTCAAGATAGTGATGTTTATATATATTCACGTTTTATGCCAATAAATCATTTGAAAATTTTTAAAAATATTATTCTTCATGTACACAAAAAATGAAAAATCTACAAGTCAAGGAGTGAAAAATTTATCTATTTCTGAATGTAGTCCAAGTCTGACATCAATGAAGAAAAGATCGAGGACTCCTTTGAGGGATGTTTATAATGGTAAATGCACAAACTTATTTATGAGATTATTCTTTAATTTATTAATGTTCCATACGTTAAACTCCCTCCTACCTCCCAATCCAAAACACTTGAATTATGCCAAATTGGCTCATTTTCCACCCATTTATACTTTACTTTCAAATAATATTGTCTTTTCATTAATCGAAGGTTAATGTGATATAGATAATGAATCTAGGTAAAAATAATAATATTGAAGATAGGAATAAAAGTAATGGTGGAGCAGTACATGATGCAGTGGGCAACATCTTTAAGACCATTACTTACTTTTTACTTTTAAATTTATTCTTTTTAACTTTTAAATTTATTCATGAATGAACACCATTTATTTATTAATTTTAGTTATTTTCTCATATCTCATTATTTTTCAAAATTATAGAAGATGAATTCGACTTTTCTGGTGTTCAAAATGAAGGTATCTCATCATTGTCACATTAATTATCTTTATTTGCAAATAAATCATGACATATCATGTGATATTAACATTATTCTGTTATTAAACAAATAGAGTATTGGGATATTGGAGACCTTGAATGGGAATGTGAATTTTGTGGAGCATTGATGTGGTATGAGGAAAGAATAATAAAGCATTACAATGCAAAGAAATCTAAGTTTTCTTTATGCTGTATGCAAGGAAAAGTTCAGCTTCCTTTATTATGAGATCCACCTGCAACTTTGAGGGCTTTTATGCAAAACAACGATGATAAAAGCAACCATTTGTTGAAGAATATTCGATCATACAATATGATGTTCTCTTTCACATCTATGAGAGGAAAAATTGATAAAAGCATGAATGATGGAAATGGTCCCCCTATCTATAAATTGAGTGGCCAAAACTACCATATGATTTGAAGCTCGCTACCTACTACAGGATCATCTTCCAAATTTGCTCAACTATATATTTATGATACTCAAAATGAGGTTTCAAATAGAATGAAGACTATGAGATGCATACTATTTTAGAATATATTATTTGATACTCTTTTTAGCATAATTATGGGGTTGAATCTAACATTATATTTGATTTTTTGTATGCAGTGGTTCAAGATTCATTACATGCTGAAATTGTTACTAATTTGAAAGAGATGCATGATGACTACAATGTATTGGCAAAATCATTCAAGATGGTTAGAGATAGGTTTCGGAAGAGGAAGACTACTCCAATGTAAAACTATGGCTCATCGAAAAAAGGGGTCGTGATGAAAAGAGGTATAATCTTTCCACTACATCTAAAGTAGCTGCACTAATTGTTGGAGACTTTGAGAGCTCAACTGGTGATAGGGAACATTATAGTTGAGACACAGTTTGGGTTATTGAAGCAAATCACTAAATTGAATCCTTCTTATCTTGCTTTACAATACCCCTTGCTATTTCCTTATGAGGAGGATGGTTATAATGAGAATATCCAATTTCGAGATTCGGATGGTAGTTCCTCTAGAAAGAGAATTAAATTATCCATGCGAGAGTTTTTTGCCTATAGGATTCAGAATAGGAAGAATGAAGCTCCAACCATACTCTATTTAAGATGATTATTTCACTAGTTTTTGGTTGATGCATATACAATGATTGAATTATTCAGATTGCAGTACATTCAATTGCATCAAAAGAATTTGAGAACAGAGATGTACAAAGGACTTATAGAAGCTATCTTAAGAGGAGAAACAGACCCTTCTTCAATAGGTAAATGTATAATTCTTCCTTCGTCATTTTAGGGGGTGCCCAATACATGATTTAAAACTATCAAGATGCCATGGCTATATGCAAGTGGGTTGGCTACCCTAATTTATTTATTACATTTACATGTAATCCAAATTGGTTAGAGGTTCTTAGATTTGTTCAAGAAAAAGGTCTTAAACCTATTGATCGTCCAGATATTCTTTGTAGGGTCTTTAAGATTAAACTTGATCAATTCATCAAAGATTTGAGACAAAAAAAATTTTTTGGAAGAGCTAAAGCTCGTATGTCTAACCTCTTCCTACTTTCCCAAGTTATCAATTATTCATGGAAGAGATTAACCCTTTTTTTTTAATTTGTTGTATTATGAATTGCAAAGAATTATACTTCTAAACCATTTATTTTGTGACATTGTATTAACTTTTTTATATTTTTTTAATATTTGATGATGCAATCAGTATATATAGAACCAAAGTTTAATGCAAATATAGAGTAATTAGTTGATATTTGTGCCTTCCCTTCCACCACATTATATATTGTGATGTGATATAAACTCTTTTCTTTTATTATACTTTTTTTGCCATATAATGATGTCGTGATATAAACTATTCCCATACCTATTTGTTTATTGAGTTTTCGAATTGTTGATATGTATTCATGTTGTATTCTCTTATTTTTAATAAAAATGGTTGATTAGTTAATTATTTTATATAATTGAGTTTCATTTTAATATTTATGTGTTAATTCACAGTGATATATACTATTGAGTTCCAAAAGTGTGGTTTGCCATAAGCTCATAATTTAATCTTCCTGCATTCTAAAGATAAATATCCTACTCAAGAAGACATCAATAAAATCATATCAGCTGAAATACCTGACCAACAGAATGATCCAAAGTTGTATGAACTTATAAGCAATTTTATGATCCACGATCCTTGTGGTGTTTCCAATCCACGTTCTCCTTGTACGAAGGATGGAAGATGTTCAAAACATTTTCCTTAAATAGTTCAGAAGCTAGACATCTGTAGATGAATAAGGATATCCTCTTTATAGAAGAAGGGAAAATGGTAGAACTATGGAAAAGAATGGTGTTATTCTTGATAATAGATATGTGGTTTCATACAACCCATATCTTCTCGTGAAGTATCATGCACATATCAATGTTGAATGGTGAAATCAGTCAAGATCAATAAAGTATTTTTTCAAATATATTAACAAAGGACATGATCATGTTACTGCAGCTTTTTATCGAAGTCCTATAAATCAAGAAAAGAAAGATATCGGTGAAATAAGCATGTACTATGATTATAGGTACATATCTCCATGTGAGGCTGCTTGGAGGATTTTCGGCTTTGATATTAATTATAGAGATCCTCCTATTGAACAACTCTCCTTCCATCTACCAGATGAGCAAATGGTTGTATTTGGTGATGATGATCCAATTGATTCTGTTCTAAACAAACCTGGAACCAATCAATCAATGTTCTTAGCATGGATGGAGGCCAACAAGAAGTATCCGAAAGTAAAAGAATTGACTTATGCAAAATTTCTTACTAAGTTTGCATGGAAACAATCTTTGATTCAGTGATGTCCAAGAAAAAGAGAGTTTTCTATTAGTAGAGTATTTTATGTACCCCCTGAAAGTGGAGAAATGTATTATGAGAAATATCTTACTTAATATAGTAAAAGGTGTGCCACATGTTTTGAAGATATAAGAACTGTCAATGGGGTTAGATATCCTTCTTTTAAAGAGGTTTGCTATGCATTAGGCTTGCTTAATGACGATAAAGAATATATTGATGGCCTAGCAGAGGCAAGTTTTTGGGGTACTGCAAATTACTTAAGAAGACTATTTGCAATGTTATTATTGTCAAATTCTATATCAAGGCCTGAATTCATTTGGCAGAAGAGTTGGCAATACTTAACTGATGATATTCTACAGAGGCAAAAGACTCTTCTACGTCATGATTGTATGACATTATCTATTATTTTATTAATTATGTTAATTTATTTTTATAATTTATTTTATATTTTTGTTGCTTTGATTATGAAGAATCATGAAACATTTTACATCCTTCAAGAATTCAAATAAATGCCATTTAAAATATTGTTGTGATACGTTTATCTTAACTGCTACTATTTTTGAATGGTTGATCCTTTTATCACATCATATGTCTCATTAGCATGCTTTTGAACAAGATTACTACTTTCTATTATTTGAATTCATAAAAATAGTCTTTCTATTTTTTCGTTGCTTGGATTATATGGTTACATACCCAAAAACTGAAGATATTGTTGCCTGTTAATTTTATCATTAGGTTTAACATTGAACTTATGTTGTTGCTAGTTAATTATTATTCTTTATGCATTCTTTAACAACATATATAATCTAAAAGAAAATGTGTTATTTGAATATTTCAGATTTGCATATGAGTGATGATGAATTAAAAAATCATGCACTTGCCAATATTGAAAATCTTCTTCAAAGTAATGATAAAAGTCTCCGTGACTACCCTTTGATGCCTTTTCCAGATGAGATGATCCTTTCAGTTACTCAGAATAGGCTTATTAATGATGAGCTTCATTATGGTAGATTATCTTTGGTTAAAGAGCACAAAAGGTCTATTTTCAGTCTTACAAATGAGCAAAAAAATATCTATGACACAATTATGAATGCTGTTACTAAAAATGAATATGGTATTTTCTTTGTTTATGATTATGGTGGCACTAGAAAAACATTTATTCGAAAAACTCTATCTGCTGCTTTGTGGTCGAAAGATATGATCATGCTAACAGTAGCCTCGCATGGAATAGCATCTCTACTTCTTCCTGGAGGGAGAATAGTACACGCCAGATTTGAGATTCCTTTGAATATAAATGAAGACTCAACTTGTAATATTAGATAGGGAAGACCATTGGCTGACTTGATAGCTAAGACTAAGCTTATTATTTTGGATGAAGCTCCTATGATTCACAAATATTGTTTTGAAGCTTTAGACATGACTTTAAGAGATATTCTCAAATTCACTAATCCAATAAGTTTGGAACAGTCTTTTGGGGGTAAAATTGTGGTGCTTGGAGGTGATTTCAAATAGATTCTCCTTATCATTCCTAAAGGCAGTGGACAGGATATTGTTCTCGCCACCATCAACTCATTATATCTTTGGTCTTTTTGTAAGGTGTTGACTTTAGCAAAGAACATGAGGCTCTAAACAAGTTGTTTTAATTTTGATTCAAATGAAGTTAAAGAATTTGCAAATTGGATACTAGATATTGAAAATGGTTCAGTTGGGGGCCCTAATGATGGTGAAGCAATTGTTGAAATCTCAAATGATATTTTGATAAAAGATCAAATAATCCACTTGCAGCCATCGTAGATAGTACATATCCATCATTTTTGGAGAACATAAAGGATCCAAGCTATTTGCAAGAAAGAGCTATACTTGCTCCCACTCATGATGTTGTGGACATGATTAATGAATACATGCTTTCTTTGGTTCTTGGTGAGGCAAAAACATATTTAAGTTCTGACAGCACTTGCAAAATAGATACAAATATGGACACCCCTGGTGATGTTCATACATCGGAATTCTTGAATAGTATTAAATATTTTGGTCTTCCAACTCATTGTCTAAAGCTCAAATGTGGAGTTTCAGTAATGTTGTTAAAAATAATTGACCAGCCTTCTGGTTTGTGTAATGGCACTAGATTGATGATCACTCAATTAGGCACTCATGTAGTTGAGGCCAAAGTTATTTCGGACATCAATATAGGACAAAAGGTCTTCATTCCTCACATGACTTTGACTCCATCCGACTCAATACTACCTTTCAAATTTCAATGGAGACAATGTCCTCTAACAGTTGCATTTGCTATGACCATCAATAAGAGTCAAGGTCAATCTCTTTCTTATATTGGATTATATCTTAGAAGACCTATCTTTATCCATGGATAGCTTTATGTTGCGATTTCCTGAGTTAAAAGTCGAAGTGGTTTAAATATATTAATCTGTGACAAAGAAGGAGAGGTTTCAAGTAATACAACTAATGTAGTGTACAAAATAGTCTTCCAATATTTAAGTTAGGCAAGTATCTTCTGACACCTCTACTAATATATTTTTAGCATTTGGTAAATTATGTTATCATTTATGAATAACTCTTTATTATTATTTATGTTAGATTAGTATTCCTACATCTACTTTGATATTAGCATTATTATTGTTTGGAATGAGAGAATTCTTGGTTGTCAACTATACTTTAAAATACACTTTTAAATCTCAACTTCAATTTGCTAAAAATGGGTCTTGATTAATGTATCTTGGATGTTTGATTGCTGAAAACAAACTATTTATTTCCCATTTATTTTATGTCAGATTTTTTAGTTTTATCATTAATTCTCTATTATTGATGTAATTGTCCAGTGTTTGTTGCCGATGTTGTTGGCTTTCAATACCAGTCCCTTTCAACATTGGAACTGAAATTTGAATTGGTGCTACTACTGCTATTTGTGGGAACCAGTGTGGTTGTTCCTTAATTTTTTCATCTTCTGTTGATATGGTGAACGATTGTGGTTTTATATTTGAACAACTAATTCATTGATAATTGCTTTGGTAACCATCTATTTTTTTTCTTGATGCTACTATTCTTTCATTATCTCCTTTTCAAAAGTAGAATATTGATATGAGAAGTTATGATAGCACCAACGATGATGCTTATGCTCGCATCTTTGTTAAAACACTAGACCTATTTATTTTAGGAGATAAATATTTTTAATCTTATTTTGGTTTGAAAAGGTCTTAATTTTGGTGATGGAATGGCTTCACATTTTGCAAAATAAATATACAAAGTAAAATATATTGGTCAGGTAGTTTTTTATGTTAAAATTGCTGAACTTGAATTTTTTATTTTTTTTGAGATTGGATAATAAATATTTATCTTTTATAGTTTTTCTTGAGCACACAATCCATGCATCGCATGGTGCAAATCTAGTATATATAAATTAAATATTTTCGATCTTGAGATTTTTCAAATTGAAACTAAACCAAATAAAAAAAATTTATATAAATCAGAACCAAAAAGATGAGTTTAGATCGGATTCATGGTCAGACTGATTTTTTTGCACACCCCACCAAAAAGAGGTCCACTAACTTAGAGAGAAAATTAACGATGGTGTCAAACTTCTATTTTTATTATTTGAAAATTATATTCCATCTATTTATATTATAAATTTGCTTCAAGATTATACCTTTGGTTTTCTTTTTTGTTTATACTTACCTTTTGTTTTATATAGGAAAAAGTTATCATTCAAAATTAGGCAAAAAATCTTTTGTTATTAAAAAATGGAATCAAATAAAAATTGTCGTAACTCACAGGTAGGGCTATTAACGAATCAGACATGATCGAATATTTTATTGTTTGGAATCGATTTGTTCAAACTACTATTTAGTTCGTGTTCGGCTTGAATTCGAATGTATTCGAAAAAAATTTATTCGAGATCGAGTTCATTATGTTCAAATTCAGTTCGGGTTCAAATTAAATTCCGCTCGAAAGCTCGTTACGTTCGAATTCGGCTCGAGTTCGACTTGAGTTCGACTCGAGTTTGGATCGTCTACAATAATATAAAAAATAAAACTCAAAAATCAACAAAATATATTTTATTTATTTCTAAAATTTTAGTATAATATATAATTATTAATTTTTACATACTATCATAATCATTTTAAGAGAAATTATAACTCAAATAATTTTACAAACTACAATGACTGACAACAAGAATTACAGTTGAGTATAGGAATTACATCATAAGAAACTGCCAAGCAAAAACTTGTTTATCTCTTCAGCACGAAATCTCTGAACATACCAAAATTCGAAGCTGTGGCTGTATGCAAATTGCCTCTAGACAATCCATTGCTTAGTGAATAAATGATTGCTTTATCATTGCACCAATCAAATGAACAATCAAATAAACCAAAGAGAAATCAAGCAAACTATATGAAGTTAAATCAAATAACTAGATCATGCCAGCAGCAAATAACCAGTAGTAGTATCAAACAACCAGATCACGTCAGCAGCAAACAGCTAGATCATGCCTGATCACACCAGCAGCAAATAACCAAAAATCAATAGATTATAAAAGCAAATACTGTAGGAAAAATTAATATGATAGATAGCAGAAAACTGAACAACTAGCAAACATACTGAATCTGAACCACAGTAGCCATTTGAAGCACATGCTGAATCTGAACATGATGTCAAAAATATCATAGAGATATAGAATCTCTTTTCATGCTAAATCTGAACACAATGTTCACCATTTGAAGTCAGTCAAAGGATAATATAGAAAAACTTTTCTATTCAAAAATAGAATTATAAACTGACCAGAGATATAGAATCTGAACCATAGTAGCCAAAGGATAATATGGATGATTTAAATTCCATTCTCCAAGAGAGCATAGAGATAATTGGTTAGTGAATAAGTGACTGCTTCATCATTGCACCAATCAAATAAATAATCAAATAAATCAAAGAGAAATCAAATAAATTATAGAAACTTAAAATAACTAAACAAGTAACTAAAAACTTAAAAAGTCCCTATGCTCAGGAGCATTTTATCGATAATTGGAGCTGCGGCTGCATGCAAGCATGCCTCTAGACTGTCCATTACTCAGTGATTAAATGGCTGCTTCATCATTGCACAAAATCTAAAATATTGCCACCAAAAAATAAAGAGATAGATAAGAAAATAAGAAAATGGTTACCGGGGCTGCTACAGCTTCGGTAGCCACCAGTGGGCCACTCGAAGCAGCCTTCACTGGGTTACCGGGTCTGCTACAACTTCGGTAGCCACCACTGGACACTAGGGTAGTAGCCATTAGCCAAAGTCTCGTGGAGGTTACCATGTCGAGAGAGAAACCAACATCAACAAATATCATCAGAGAAAAAAAAAATGCATAAATATCATTCATACCAGCTGCACCTTCGATAGAAAAAGAGAAGATCGGAAGAGAGGCAGAGAAAAATGGGATTAAGATTTTGGCCAGTGGCGCCGTCAATAGAAAAACCTCAAGAGAGGCTGAGAGAATTGAAAAAGGAAAGAGAGGTGGAGAGAACTAGGATTAGGGTTTGATTAGGGTTTTGGCCAGCTGCACGGCTGCACCGTCGGTGGAAAAAGAAAATAAAGGTGGAGGAAATTGGGAATAGGGTTTTGGCCTGCTGCACCGTCGGTGAAAAAAGAAAAAGAAAGGTAGAGCCGGATACCAGAATTAGGGTTTCGACCAGGCCCAGCTACGCCATCGGTGGAAGAAGGGAAGAGAGACGGAGGGTTTCGGCTAGCTGTGCGGCTGCGCCTGCGCCGTTGGTGGAAAAAGAGAAAAGAGGTGGAGAGGTGGAGCGGTCGAGAGTTGAGATGAGGGTTAGGGTTTGAGGTTGAGAGGGAGTATAAGAGTATTTATATGCTGAGACTAATTGATCACGCCTGTCAATTTGTTAATCCAATGGTGCTAAATTAATACCTTCTTCAGCCACTGGATCAACAATCCAACGGTGATGATTAAAACTTATATATATAATACTATAATAATATACAGTATATAGTATATATACTGAAAAAAATACTAAAAATCTCATAAAAATAAATATATCAATATAATATATTATATTTATTTCAAAAAAATTGGTGATGATGTTCCATTTCTTTCGAAGAAGGCGCCTTCTTTTCCTTCTTCTTTTTTTTTCAGGCACCTAAAAAAAATTTGAGAAAAAAAAGAAGAAAGAAGGTGCCTTCTTTCCTTTTTTTTTTTTTTTCAGGCGCCTGTGCCTGCATTTTTTTTTTCATTTCAAGCACCTTTTTTTTTAGGTAGAAAAAAACATGAAAAAGAGAGAGAGAGAGGGGGGGGCAAGAAGGCGCCTTTTTTCATGTGCCTCGAGGCCAAAAGAAGAAAATGAAAAAATGAAAAAAATGAAAAAAAAAGCTGAAAAAAATAGGTCTATTTTTTTATATGAATTTTTTTAGGCCTTTTTTCAGGCATTTTTTTCTGATTTTTTTAGAGGTAGCAGGCCTATTTTTTTTCTGATTTTTTTTAGGCGCAGGCGCGTACCTATTTTTTCAGCTGGCACACCTTTTAAGACGCACGCTCGAAGATGCGTGCTGATCGAATGGTCGGAGATTCGACCGAATGTAGGCTGGACTCTGATCGATCGGAACCTAGTTTACTTCTATATATATATAATATAAAATTTATTTATTTATTTTATCGAGCTTTTGTCGATCCGAATACGATCGAACAAAAGCTTGTTCTAGTTTGGATTGTTAAGATATCGACTTTAAAAATTATGTTTGCGTTTGTTCTACAATTGAACGAGCGAGTCGAATATGACTCAAAAATGATTCGAACATTCCGAACAAATCGATCAATGAGCTAGACTGATAGCCCTACTCATAGGATATATAAATATTTTCATATACAAAATTTTTACTATTCCTAGTTATCTTATTCCTTAACCAATGTCAACTTGAAAAGAGTCTATGGATGATCGATTGATAAAGGACGTTACAATGACGTATGTGATGTAACCGACATAAGATTTATTAATGAGCAGCCCTAATTCTCATAGATCGTAAGCTTCTCAAGGCAAATATACCAAAAGGCTAGAAGAAAGTTACTTTAAGTCAGGCTTGACTTTATCTTGCAGTGTTATATTTCATTAAATGAATAAAACGATCTGGTGTTTATTTATATGTTCTTCTATTAATAGAAACTATTAATTTTGCATACTTTTAAGTGACAAATCCAAAAGCAAGAATAAAGAAATATGATTGATGAGATAAGTTCAAAAAGTATCAAAATCTATCATCCATCATCGATGTCTTTAGTGAGCCTTTAAACCAAAGGTTATAACACTCGTACCACTACCTAATTGGTATAGTACAATCCTGGTCTTGTACAAAAATATTGCTATACAAACATACATACATACATACATATATATATATATATGTGTGTGTGTGTGTGTGTGTCTATATATATATATAGATATATATATATATATATATATATATATATATATATATATATATATATATATATGTATGTATGTATGTATGTATGTATGTATGTATGTATGTATGTATGTATCTATATATATATATGCATGTGCACGTGCTTTTATAGCTGGCATGTTATATTTGCAGTGATGTCAGCTTGTTTTCTTGAAGACTTTTCTTTTCCCAATGATTAGGTTAACAAATCAAGGAAAATTTCCTCAATGAAAATGGTAGCTTATTATATATCTCATGCTAATTTTTGTTTAGCATCTAGATGCAGTAATACTTACTTGCAAAAGAAATACTATTTGCATAGTTTGTATTGTTGTAGAATCTGATTGACGTCGGATCGAACTAGAGTCGAAAAAGATGAGGTCGCCATCGATGACCTGCAAAAGAAAGTTTCATCCAGAGTCGGTGGTGGTGGCTTCGATAGGATCCTCCAACGATCAAGTCAGCTTTTCTGGCCAACATAAATGGAGTGCTCAGAAAAGAGTTTGACAGAGTTTGGAGAAGGAGAAGAGAGCTTAGAAAAAACGTATCTAGATGGTCCCTTTTTATAGGCGGAGTCTGTAACAGATTGATAGTGACAGCCGTAGCCATCTGGTAGCAGACTGCTCGAGGCTCTGTGGAGTCTGTCACGGAGGGAGGCACTGCCTATAGCACCGACTGTAGCAAACTGATAGTGGTAGCTGCAGCCGTCCGATAGTAGACCGTTCGGGGCCATTTGCTATGGAGAGAGAGGTGCCGTCAGACGGATAGTGATAGCTATACCATTTGATCGTGGGCCACATGGAATTTGTTATGGAGAAAAAGATATCGTCGGACTAATAATGGCAGTCGTAACCATCCAATGGAAGAAGGCATTCGGAATCTGACTGAAGGAGAAGTTCGAAAGAAGTTCGGCTCCTGGAGGAACTTGATTGAAGGAGGAATTCGAAAGGTGTTTGGCTCCTGAAGAAATTCGACTGAGGAAGATGATCGGAAGGAGTTCGGCTCCTGAAGGAACTTGACTGAAGGAGGAGTTTGGAAGAAGTTCATCTCCTATAAAAATTTGACTGAAGAGAAGTTCGAAAGGAGTTTGGCTCCTAGAAGAATTTGACTGAAGAAGAAATTCGAAAGAGATTTGGCTCCTGTAGAAATTCGACTGAGGGAGGAGTTCGTCTCCTATAGAAATCCGACTGAAGAAAAGTTTGGAAGAAGTCCGGCTCCTGTAGAAATTCGATCGAAGGAGAAGTTCGGTAGGAGTTTGGCTCCTATAGAAATCTGACTACAGGAGAAATCTAGAAGAAATTTGGCTCCTATAGAAATCTGGCCGAAGGAGATGTCTGGGAGGAGTCCGGCTCCTGGAGAAACCCGATCGAAGGAGGAGTCTGAGAGGAGTCCGGCTTCTGAAGGAGTTCGGCAAGAATTCGATCGCTGGGATAGTTCGAGAGGGGTTCGGTCGATGGAAGAGTTCGGCTAGTGCTCGACCGCTGAGGAGTTCAGTCAGCTGAAGAAATTTGGCTAATGTTTGGCCACGAGAGAACTCCTGTTGGAGGTTCTCTCTTCTGTAGACTCCGATCGGAGTTAGTACCAATGCTGAGAGAATCCAAGTCTTCCCCTCCATGTCTATTTAAAAGGATCGGAGTCAACCTGTGTGAAACCTCCCACATGGCCCATCGGATTCCTGTCGGAGTTCGTGGATTTGGCCACGGATTATTCAAGTTTTATCATGGTAGTTTCTCTACCTCCATGCCAATCATTGCCTGAAAAATGAGTAAGCCCTCTTGACTTTCTCAAATATCGTTTCGTTCATCCTCCCTAGCCCACAAAGCATGGATTTCGGCCAGCGAACCACCATGATTTTATGAAAAAAAGCTGGCTTAGATGATTTTCTCTGCTTTTTTCATGATTAATCTTCGTTTTTGTTGATTTTCTGGTGATAGTCCCGCCGCAACTGCCGATCGATGATCCTCCACCGTTTGTTGCCGTGGTTGCATCCTCGGCCACCACCTTCACTGGGAGAGCTCCTTGTTTGTTTAGAAGGGCTGACCGAAGGTCCCCTGTTTGCCAAAACCCACTAGAAGAGGAAAAAAAAAAAGAAAAAGAAAATAGAGAAAGATAAGGAAAAGAAAAAAGAAAAGAAAGAAAGAGAAAAAAAAAGGAATTTCTCTTTCCCTCTCTCTCTCTTCTCTATCTTCCTTCACTGGGCTTGGAATCCCCACTATTCTCTCTCTAGAGTTTGACTTTTCTCTCTGTAGAAAAGTTTTACTTTTCTTATGATTTCTCTCTCTCTCTCCATAAAAATTTTCTCTTTCTTCATGAACTTTCTCTCATGATTTCCAGAAAATTTTCTTTCAGTGACTATGGGTTAATCCTTAGCAAGAAGAGTCCTGATTCACGATCGTTGTTGTAGCATGCTAGCAGCACCCATCTGATCAAAATCTGGATATCATTAGATTCACTTATCTATGTTTTTATCTTTATACTAATTTAACCATTGATTGATCAAATCACCTTGATCCAATGTCGACAATATAGTTTGATTACTCTATACCATATAATATCCACACCCTGATCTGAAATCATGAGTATTAGGCAACTGCCACATAAGAAGAACTCTTCCTACAAGCATGCAAAGTCATCTTTTCATGATATCATAAAATAATAGTTTTTAAAATAAAATTAAAATAATATTTAACTTTAATTTTAATGGACTAAATCAAAAGTCTACAAATAAAATTTATAGATTATGTCAATTTTAATAAATATTATCTTAAAATGAATATATTGAAGTCGAGCTCTAATTCGTTCTTCACATAATTCAATCTAACAAAAGTCAAGCTAGTTCATTTGGAATCTATAAAAATAGTTAAAATATCAAGTAATGAACTAGACAGCCTAGTAAGTTATATCACACTTTAGCTCAATTAAATCAACAATATAATATACTAAAATAAGTCATGTGAATGCACATTAATTCAAAATATAATTCAATCAAGATAAAATCCATGTAAATTTATTTTGTTCATATTGGAATCATAGCATTTGGCACAAACTATTATTACCTAAGTAAAAAAAATAAATCTGACGATTGTTACTATAATCAAATAATGATTCTCAATAGTTAAAAGGTTCATATGAGAATATTTCTGTATCTAGGTGAAAGTGTGGATGATGGCATACGTGAGATGATACCAATGTGAAGCAGTACAAGATTATGATAATATCTTACATCGTTACTTATTAGATATAATCTAAACCTATTTGCAAAATGTATTATTTAAAAACTAACGCCAAAGCAAACCATTATGTTATTATCATAGAAATCCATTAATGGTGTACACAACTCCAAAAGAAAAAAAAAGTTTAAACCGGGCAATTGATGGGAGCGAGGAAAGTATGCAAACAATATAAGTTTCAAAGATATTGATATGTTTATATATATTCACGTTTTATGCCAGATAAATCATTTGAAAATTTTTAAAAATATTATTCTTCCATGTACACAAAAAATGAAAAATTCTACAATCAAGGAGTGAAAAATTATCTATTTCTGATTAGTCTAAGCGACATCAATTGAGAAAAAGATCGAGACTCCTTGAGGGATGTTTATAATGGTTTAAAGGCACAAAACTTATTTTATGAGATTATTCTTTAATTTATTAATGTTCCTACGTTAAATCCCTCCCGCTCCCAATCCAAACCACTTGAATTATCCAAATTGGCTCATTTCCACCCATTTATACTTTACTTTCAAATAATATTGTCTTTCATTAATCGAGGTAATTTGATATAGATAATGAATCTAGGTAAAATAAAATATTTGAAGATAGGAATAAGTTAATGTGGAGCAGACATGATGCAGTGGGCAACATCTTTAAGACCGTTACCTACTTTTAATTTTTAAATATTCATGAATGATCACATTTATTGTACTAATTTTAGTTATTCTTCATATCTCATTATTTTTCAAAAAAAATTATAGAAGATGAAATTCGACTTCTCTGGTGTCAAAATGAAGGACTCATCATGTCACATTAATTATCTTTATTTGCAAATAAAGCATGACATATCATGTGATATAACATTATTCTGTTATTAAATAAATAGAGATTGGGATATTTGGAAGACCTTGAATGGAGAAATGTGAATTTGTGAGCATTGAGTGGTATTGAGCGAAAAGAAAATAAAGCATTACAATGCAAAGAAATCGTAAGTTTTCTTTTATGCTGTATGCAAGGAAAAAGTTCACTTCCTTTATTATGAGATCCACCTGCAACTTTGAGGGCTTTTTATGCAAAACAACGATTATAAAAGCAACCATTTGTTTAAAACATATTCGAATCATACAATTATGATGTTCTCTTTCAACTAATGAGAGAAAAATGAAAAAAGCATGATGATTGAAATGTGTCCCCCTATCATAAATTGAGTGGCCAAAACTACCATATATTTGAAGTCGCACCTTATACAGGATCATCTTCAAATTGCATCAACTATATATTTTATGATACTCAAAATAAGTTCAAATAGAATGAAGACTTAGATGCATACTATTTTAGAAAATTATTGTGATACTCTTTTTTAGCATAATTATGGGGTTGAATCTAACATTATAATTTGATTTTGTATCAGTGTTCAGATTGCCATTAACAGTGCTGAAATTGTTACTAATTTGAAAGAAGATGCATGGTATGACTACAATTATTGGCCAAAAATCATTTCAAGATGGTAAGATAGGTTTCGGAAAGAGGAGACTACTCCAATGTAAAACTTGCTCATCGAAAAAAAGGGGGTTCGTGAGGAAAGAGTATAATCTTTCCATACATCTAAAAGTAGCTGCACTAATTGTGGAACTTGAGAGCTTCCATATAGTTGAACACAGGTTTGGGTTATTGAAGCCAAATCACAATTGAATCCTTTCTATCTTGGCTTTAAAACCCCTGCTATTTCCTTATGAGGGGTGGTTATTAATGAGAATATCCAATTTCGAGATTCGGATTAGTTCCTCTAGAAAGAGAATTAAATTATCCATTGCAGAGTTTTTGCCTATGATTTAGAATAGAAGAAATGAAGCTCCCAACCCATACTCTATTTAAGATGATTATTTCACTAGTTTTTGGTTGAATGCATAACAATGATTGAATTATTCAAATGTAGTACATTCGAATTGCATCAAAGAAGTGAGAACAGAGATGTTACAAAGGACTTATAGAAACTTATCTTAGAGAGAAACAGAACCTTCTTCAATAGGGTACTGTATAATTCTTCCTTCGTCATTTTAGGGGTTCCAATACATGATTTAAAACTATCAAGATGCCAGTGGCTATATGCAAGTGGGTTGGCTACACCTAATTTATTATTACATTTACATAATCCAAATTGGTCAGAGGTTCTTAGATTTGTTCAAGAAAAAGGTCTTAAACCTATTAATCATCCAGATATTCTTTATAGGTCTTAAGATTAACTTGATCAATTCATCAAGATTTGAGACAGAAAAAATTTTTTGGAAAGCTAAAGCTCGTATGTCTAACCTCTTCCCCTACTTCCAAGTTATCAATATTCAGGAAGAGAATTAACCTTTTTTTAATTGTTGTATTAGAATTGCAAAAGGAAATTATACTTCTAAACCAGTATTGTGACATGTATTAAACTTTTTGTATATTTTTTAATATTTGACGATGAAATTCAGTATATATAAACCAAGTTTATGCAAATATAGAGTAATTAGTGTATTGTGCCTTCCCTTCCACCCACATTATATATTGTGAATGTGATATAAACTCTTTTCTTTATTATACTTTTTTTGCCAATACGAAAAATCGTCATAAAAATACTAAAATCTCATAAAAAATAATATAATCCAATATAATATATTATAGTTTATTCAAAAAAATTGGTGTATGATGTTCCATTTCTTTCGAAGAAGGCGCCTTCTTTTTCCTTCTTCTTTTTTTTTCAGCGCACCTAAAAAAATTTGAGAAAAAAAGAAGAAAGAAGGATGCCTTCTTTCCTTTTTTTTCTTTTTCACGCCGTCCTGCATTTTATTTTTCATTTCAAGCACATTTTTTTTAGGTGAAAAAAAATGAAAAGAAGAGAGAAGGGGGGGAGAGAAGGCTGCTTTTTTCTTGTGCCTCGAGGCCAAAAGGAAGAACATGAAACAAATATGAAAAAATGAAAAAAAAGCTGAAAAAAATAGGGTCTATTTTTTTTTATATGAATTTTTTTAGGCTTTTTTAGGCGTTATTTTTTTCTGATTTTTTTTAGAGTAGCAGCCTATTTTTTTCTGATTTTATTTTTAGGCCAGCGCGGTACCCTAGTTTTTTTAGCTGGCACACCTTTTACAGACGTCGCTCGAAGATTGCGTTGCTGATCGAATGGCGGGAATTCGACCGGAATTAGGCTGACTCTGATCGATCGAAACACTAGTTACTTCTATATATATATAATTAATAAATTTATTTATTTGATTTATCGAGCTTTATGTCGGATCCGAATACGACTCGAACAAAAGCTGTTTCATTTTGGATGTTAAGATATCGACTTTAAAAATATGTTTGTGTTGTTCTACATTGAACGAGCAGAGTCGATATGATCAAAAATGATTCGAACATTCCGAACAAATTCGATCAATGAGCTAGACTGATAGCCCTACTCATAGGATATATAAAATATTTTCATATACAAAATTTTTACTATTCCAGTTATCTTATTCCTTAACCGAATGTTCAACTTGAAAGAGTCTATATGAATCATCAATCAGTTGAGAGTTTATTAGCCAGGAGCCATCCGTTGAAATTTGGATTGGCTTTGAGTGCGGAGATGGGAGAAAAATGAGAAATCCGTTAAGAAAGCTTCAAGTCATATAGCATAACACTTCCATCCCGCGGATAAATAAATTCGATCGATTTTCTCGATCAGAAATTATTTAAAAAACTCATTGTTTTATTTATAATTAATGGATCCTTGGTCGTTCTTTAAAAGAAAATATGCTTCTACCAAAAAAATGGAAATAAATAATTCTACCTGTTCATTGCTAATATGGTAATTAACAATCTAGTAGTAATAATTTGTTTAGCTTCTATTTCGTACAAACTTTCCATGAGAATATAGACTCTTTGTTTAGAAGTCTATTATAAGCTGTGCCATTGAATTGTAACTTTGGAACTTTCATAACTACAAACCTATTCAAATCTCCGAGAAAGATCCTCATGGCTTCTGTTAACAAAGCTTCGTTTTCTCCGCAAAAAGTTGAATGCTGGGTGGAGCAGGTCGGAGTGACAAAATTCTTCGAGCTTGCTCTCGATTCATATACCCAGAGGAACGCCGGATCGATGGTCCTTGATCACCGCGAGCTTCCAGGAAAAAGACTTCATATCAAGTGCTCATGCTTACGTACTCATCTATGACTTGGATGACTGAATCGGGAAGAGTTTGAATACTGTTAAAAGACAACGAGCCAGAAGATGAGCAAGAAGGTTGATGATTGGAAAGACAACGCAGCTAGAAGGTGAAGCAAGTAGGTGACAATTTTAGTGAGACCCCCACCGGATGGTCAGAAGATCTCTGCCGGATCATCACAGCGAGATGAGGCAAAAGTCTAGCACCTATGGATCCATCAGGAAACAGAGATAGCTTTTAATGTATGTCTTTGAACTAACTTGCAGATGAATAACTAGCTCTACGTCCTGTTTTCGGTACCCTTGGCCCGGATGGCTATATTTATTTATTATTTTGTTTTAATTGTTGCTTAGCACCATCTTGCAGGTGCTTGGATTTTGTGTCTCTTCTGCCATCACCGTGCAGCTACCAGCAAGAATCGTCCATATTGTATGGTTCTTGGCTTTTTGTGAAACGTCCACATTTCTTACCAAAAAAAAAAAAAAAAAAAAAAAAAGTCACCTAGTCTGCTCATCTCAAATCATAAAAATAAGTCTAGCCGTTACTGTACACATGGATTATTCTATCTTATTCAAGTTTCACAAAATAATTTATTTTTTATCTTAAAAAAAATTAGAGAATAAAAGAAGAGAAACTTATTATGATTTCATTTCAATTAAACCCATCCAAATGTAGCCCATGCTAACATTGCAGTTAGATATTTATACCTATTTTTTTTTCTGATTTTTTTTAGGTGCAGGCGCGCGCCTATTTTTTCAGCTGGCATGCCTTTTTAAGTGCACGCTCGAAGATGCGTGCTGATCGAACGATCGAAGATTCGACCGGATGTAGGCTGGGACTCGATCGATCGGAATCTAATCTATCTCTATATATATATAATATAAAATTTATTTATTTATTTTATCGAGCTTTTGTCGATCCGAATATGATCGAACAAAAGCTTGTTCTAGTTTGGATCGTTAAGATATCGACTTTAAAAATTATGTTTGCATTTGTTCTACAATTTAACGAGCGAGTCGAACATGACTCAAAAATAATTCGAACATTCTGAACAAATTGAACAACGAGCTAGACTGACAGCCCTACTCATAGGATATATAAATATTTCCATATACAAAATTTTTACTATTCCTAGTTATCTTATTCCTTAACCAATGTCAACTTGGAAAGAGTCTATAGTGGGAAGTCAATCAATCAGTTGAGAGTTGATTAGCCAGGAGCCATCGCGTTGAAATTTGGATTGGCTTGATGCGGTAGATGGGAGAAAAATCTGAGAAATCGTTAAAGAAAGGCTTCAAGTCATATAGCATGAACACTTCCTTCACGGCAGCTGTATTCATCCCGCGGATAAATAAATTCGATCGATTTCTCCATCAGAAATTATTTAAAAAACTCCATTATTTTACTTTTATTTTATATAAATTGGATTTTCTATTATGTATCAGCTGCCCTGCAAGGAGTTGATCAAGCTGGATCCTTGTCGTCTTTAAAAAGGAAATAATGCTTCTACCAAAAAAATGGAAATAAATAATTCGTACCTGCTTCATTGCTAATATGGTAATTAACAATCTAGTAGTATAATTTGTTTAGCTTTCTTTATTTCGTACAAACTTTCCATGAGAATATATGACTCTTTGTTTAGAAGTCTATATATAAGCTGTGCCATTGAATTGTAACTTGGAACTTTCATAACTACAAACTATCAAAATCTCCGAGAGATCTCATGGCTTCTTCTAACAAGATTCGTTCTCCGCAATTGAATGCTGAGTGGAGCAGGTCGGAGGACAAAATCTTCGAGCTTGCTCTCGTTCAATACCCGGAGGGAACGCCGGATCGATGGTCCTTGATCACCATGAAGCTTCCAGGAAAGACTTCATATCAAGTGCTCCATCATTACCAGGTACTCATCTATGACTTGGAGTTGATTGAATCGGGAAGAGTTGAAATACCGGATTATAAAGACAACGAGCTAGAAGATGAGCAAGAAGGTGATGATTATAAAGACAACGAGCTAGAAGGTGAGCAAGTAGGTGACAATTTTAGTGAGGAACGCCCACCGGATGGTCAGAAGATCTGTTCCGGATCATCACAGCGAGACGAGGAGGCTAAAGTCTAGCAACCTTTGGATCCATCAGGAACAGAGATAGCTTTTATATGTATGTCTTTGGAACTAACTTACAGATAGATTAACTAGTTCTCACTTCCTGTTTTTGGTGCCCATGACAGGATGGCTTAAATTTATTTATTTTGTTTTAATGTTGCTTAGCACAATCTTGCAGGTTGCTTGGATTCCGTGTCCCTTCTGCCATCACCGTGCAGCTACCAGCAAGAATCGTCCATACAAATATTTTATGGGTTCTGAGTTTTTTGTGAAAACAGTCACTTAGTCTTCTTTACCAAAAAAAAAAAAAAAAAAAAATCACTTAGTCTGGTCCTCTCAAATCATTAAATAAGTCTAGCTTTACTGTTACCACATGGATATTGTGAACGTATAAATTCGTTTTAAGAATCAGCGTTAGCATGTCATCATATATATATATATATATAGATTTTTTTTTTTTTTTTTGTCAAGAAGAAAACTAACTTATAACCATTGACCTTCTTCATTCCCTGATTGCAATCCCGTGCAAATTTCCTTAGTTTTGAAAAGCAAGTATAAAGAACTATAAAGCACACAAATTAATTAACATCAAAGTTACTAATCGGAAATGAAACAAGCGATATTACAAGCCAACAAACCAAATTCAACATCTTTATCGTTTTCTACAACGTAATATGTGTTTCATGATTTCTATGCGGACTCATAATCAAATCCGAAAGCATGATGCTGAGCATAGACAAACATAGAACAATTACTTGAGAATTCTATTATGATTTTCATATATATATATATTGAAGTAAATGAGGTTGTGCCAAATTAGCCAATTCAACATACAAATAGGCTTCTTCATCCCTTTAATTGCAATAATGCGTGTTTCGCATGATGTGTTATAGAGCCCTAGCTGAGTAACCACCATATAAGTAGTATTGTGAATCATATAAGTAGTATTGTGAATCATATATACAACAATCACATGAACCAAGAGTTTAAAAAGTTTTGCTACAATTAACTTAGTGGAGACCTAATCTACTTGTGATACCTCAACCTTGAGCATGAATCTTAAAGCAGCAAAAAAAAAGAAAAGAAAAGAAAAGAAAGAAAGAGAGAACTCCTGTTGGGAGTTCTTCTCTTCTGTAGACTCCCGATCGGAGTTAGTATCCAATGCTGAGAGAAGTCCAAGTCTTCCCCCTCCATGTCTATTTAAAAGGATGGAGTCAACCTTTGTGAAACCTCCCACCACTGGCCATCGGATCCTTGTCGGAGTTCGTGGATTTGGCCATCGATTTATCAAGTTTTATCATGGGTAGTTTCTCTACCTCCATGGCCAATCATTGCCTGAAAAAATGAGGTAAGGCCCTCTTGACCTTTTCAAATATCTTTTCGTTCATCCTCCCTAGCCCACAAAGCATGGATTTCGGCCAGCGAACCACCATATTTTATGAAAAAAAGTTGGCTTAGATTGATTTCTCTGCTTTTTTCATGATTATCGTTCATTTTTGTTGATTTTTCTGGTGATAGTCACCGCCGCCAACTGCCGATCGATGATCCCCCACCTTTGTTGCCGTGGTTTGCATCCTCGGCCACCACCTTCACTGGGGAGAAGCTCCCTTGTTTGGATTAGAAGGGTGACCTGAAGGTCCCCTGTTTGCCAAGAACCCACTAGAAGAGGGAAAAAAAAAAGAAAAAAGAAAATAGAAAGAAAGGAAAAGAAAAAAGAAAAGAAAGAAAGAAAGAAAAAAAAGAGAATTTCTCTTTCCCTCTCTCTCTCTCTTCTCTATCTTCCTTCACTGGGCTTGAATCCCCACTATTCTCTCTCTAGAGTTTGACTTTCTCTCTGTAGAAAGTTTTACTTTTCTTTATGGATTTTTTCTCTCTCTCTCTCTCCATAAAATTTTCTCTTTCTTCATGAACTTTTCTCTCTATGATTGATCCAGTAAAAGATTTTCTTTCAGTGACTATGGTATAATCCTTAGCAAAGAGAGTCCTGATTCACGATCGTCGTGTAGCATGCCTAGCGGCACCCATCTTGATCAAATCTGGATATCATTAGATTCACTTATCTATGATTTTTATCTTTATACTAATTTAACCATGATTTGATCAAATCATCTTGATCAGATTATCGGACAATATTAGTTGATTAGCTCTGATACCATATTAATTATCACACCCTTGATCTGAAATCATGAGTCAGGGTTATGGCAACTGCCACATAAGAAGAACTCTTCCTACAAGCATGCAAGTCATCTTATCATAATATCATAAAATAATAGTAAAATAAAATTTAAATAATTAATATTTAACTTTAATTTAAATGACTAAATCAAAAGTCTTACAAAATAAAATTTTATAGATTTATGTCAAATTTTAATAAATATTAATCTAAAATGAATATATTGAAGTCAGCCTCTAATTCGTTCTCACATAATCAATCTACAAGTCAAGCTAGTCATTTGAATCTATAAAAATAGTAAAATATCAAGTAATGAACTAGACAGCCTAGTAAGTAATATACACTTTAGCTCAATAAATTCAACAATGATAATATACTAAAAAGTAAGCATGTAATGCACATTAATTCAAAATATATAATTCTAATCAAATAAAATCCATGTAAATTTATTTTTGTTCATATGGAATCAGTAGCATTTGCACAACTATTATTACCTAAGGTAAAAAAATTAAATCTCACGATTGTTGACTATAATCAAATAATGATTCTCATAAGTTAAAGGTTCATATGATAATATTTCTGTATCTAGGTGAAAGTGATGATGGCCATACTGAGAATGATACCAATGGTGGAGCAGTACAAGATTTAGTGGATAATATCATTAACATCCTTACTTATTTAGATATAATCTAGGACCTATTTGCAAAATTATGATTTAAAAACTAACGCAAAGCAAACCATTATGTTATTTATCATAGAACATCCATTAATGGTGTACACAACTCCAAAAGAAAAAAAAGGTTAAACAGGGCAATGATCGGGAGCGGAGAAACGTATGCAAACAATATATAGGTTTCAAGATAGTGATGTTTATATATATTCACGTTTTATGCCAATAAATCATTTGAAAATTTTTAAAAATATTATTCTTCATGTACACAAAAAATGAAAAATCTACAAGTCAAGGAGTGAAAAATTTATCTATTTCTGAATGTAGTCCAAGTCTGACATCAATGAAGAAAAGATCGAGGACTCCTTTGAGGGATGTTTATAATGGTAAATGCACAAACTTATTTATGAGATTATTCTTTAATTTATTGATGTTCCATACGTTAAACTCCCTCCTACCTCCCAATCCAAAACACTTGAATTATGCCAAATTGGCTCATTTTCCACCCATTTATACTTTACTTTCAAATAATATTGTCTTTTCATTAATTGAAGGTTAATGTGATATAGATAATGAATCTAGGTAAAAATAATAATATTGAAGATAGGAATAAAAGTAATGGTGGAGCAGTACATGATGCAGTGGGCAACATCTTTAAGACCATTACTTACTTTTTAACTTTTAAATTTATTCATGAATGAATCACCATTTATTTACTAATTTTAGTTATTTTCTCATATCTCATTATTTTTCAAAATTATAGAAGATGAATTCGACTTTTCTGGTGTTCAAAATGAAGGTATCTCATCATTGTCACATTAATTATCTTTATTTGCAAATAAATCATGACATATCATGTGATATTAACATTATTCTGTTATTAAACAAATAGAGTATTGGGATATTGGAGACCTTGAATGGGAATGTGAATTTTGTGGAGCATTGATGTGGTATGAGGAAAGAATAATAAAGCATTACAATGCAAAGAAATCTAAGTTTTCTTTATGCTGTATGCAAGGAAAAGTTCAGCTTCCTTTATTATGAGATCCACCTGCAACTTTGAGGGCTTTTATGCAAAACAACGATGATAAAAGCAACCATTTGTTGAAGAATATTCGATCATACAATATGATGTTCTCTTTCACATCTATGAGAGGAAAAATTGATAAAAGCATGAATGATGGAAATGGTCCCCCTATCTATAAATTGAGTGGCCAAAACTACCATATGATTTGAAGCTCGCTACCTACTACAGGATCATCTTCCAAATTTGCTCAACTATATATTTATGATACTCAAAATGAGGTTTCAAATAGAATGAAGACTATGAGATGCATACTATTTTAGAATATATTATTTGATACTCTTTTTAGCATAATTATGGGGTTGAATCTAACATTATATTTGATTTTTTGTATGCAGTGGTTCAGATTCATTACATGCTGAAATTGTTACTAATTTGAAAGAGATGCATGATGACTACAATGTATTGGCAAAATCATTCAAGATGGTTAGAGATAGGTTTCGGAAGAGGAAGACTACTCCAATGTAAAACTATGGCTCATCGAAAAAAGGGGTCGTGATGAAAAGAGGTATAATCTTTCCACTACATCTAAAGTAGCTGCACTAATTGTTGGAGACTTTGAGAGCTCAACTGGTGATAGGAACATTATAGTTGAGACACAGTTTGGGTTATTGAAGCAAATCACTAAATTGAATCCTTCTTATCTTGCTTTACAATACCCCTTGCTATTTCCTTATGAGGAGGATGGTTATAATGAGAATATCCAATTTCGAGATTCGGATGGTAGTTCCTCTAGAAAGAGAATTAAATTATCCATGCGAGAGTTTTTTGCCTATAGGATTCAGAATAGGAAGAATGAAGCTCCAACCATACTCTATTTAAGATGATTATTTCACTAGTTTTTGGTTGATGCATATACAATGATTGAATTATTCAGATTGCAGTACATTCAATTGCATCAAAAGAATTTGAGAACAGAGATGTACAAAGGACTTATAGAAGCTATCTTAAGAGGAGAAACAGACCCTTCTTCAATAGGTAAATGTATAATTCTTCCTTCGTCATTTTAGGGGGTGCCCAATACATGATTTAAAACTATCAAGATGCCATGGCTATATGCAAGTGGGTTGGCTACCCTAATTTATTTATTACATTTACATGTAATCCAAATTGGTTCAGAGGTTCTTAGATTTGTTCAAGAAAAAGGTCTTAAACCTATTGATCGTCCAGATATTCTTTGTAGGGTCTTTAAGATTAAACTTGATCAATTCATCAAAGATTTGAGACAAAAAAAATTTTTTGGAAGAGCTAAAGCTCGTATGTCTAACCTCTTCCTACTTTCCCAAGTTATCAATTATTCATGGAAGAGATTAACCCTTTTTTTTAATTTGTTGTATTATGAATTGCAAAGAATTATACTTCTAAACCATTTATTGTGACATTGTATTAACTTTTTTATATTTTTTTAATATTTGATGATGCAATCAGTATATATAGAACCAAAGTTTAATGCAAATATAGAGTAATTAGTTGATATTTGTGCCTTCCCTTCCACCACATTATATATTGTGATGTGATATAAACTCTTTTCTTTTATTATACTTTTTTTGCCAATACTAAAAATCTCATAAAAATACTAAAAATCTCATAAAAATAAATATATCAATATAATATATTATATTTATTTCAAAAAAATTGGTGATGATGTTCCATTTCTTTCGAAGAAGGCGCCTTCTTTTCCTTCTTCTTTTTTTTTCAGGCACCTAAAAAAATTTGAGAAAAAAAAGAAGAAAGAAGGTGCCTTCTTTCCTTTTTTTTTTTTTTTCCGGCGCCTGTGCCTGCATTTTTTTTTTCATTTCAAGCACCTTTTTTTTTAGGTAGAAAAAAACATGAAAAAGAGAGAGAGAGAGGGGGGGGCAAGAAGGCGCCTTTTTTCATGTGCCTCGAGGCCAAAAGAAGAAAATGAAAAAATGAAAAAAATGAAAAAAAAAGCTGAAAAAAATAGGTCTATTTTTTTATATGAATTTTTTTAGGCCTTTTTTCAGGCATTTTTTTCTGATTTTTTTAGAGGTAGCAGGCCTATTTTTTTTCTGATTTTTTTTAGGCGCAGGCGCGTACCTGTTTTTTCAGCTGGCACACCTTTTAAGACGCACGCTCGAAGATGCGTGCTGATCGAATGGTCGGAGATTCGACCGAATGTAGGCTGGACTCTGATCGATCGGAACCTAGTTTACTTCTATATATATATAATATAAAATTTATTTATTTATTTTATCGAGCTTTTGTCGATCCGAATACGATCGAACAAAAGCTTGTTCTAGTTTGGATTGTTAAGATATCGACTTTAAAAATTATGTTTGTGTTTGTTCTACAATTGAACGAGCGAGTCGAATATGACTCAAAAATGATTCGAACATTCCGAACAAATCGATCAATGAGCTAGACTGATAGCCCTACTCATAGGATATATAAATATTTTCATATACAAAATTTTTACTATTCCTAGTTATCTTATTCCTTAACCAATGTCAACTTGAAAAGAGTCTATAGTGGGAAGTCAATCAATCAGTTGAGAGTTGATTAGCCAGGAGCCATCGCGTTGAAATTTGGATTGGCTTGATGCGGTAGATGGGAGAAAAATGAGAAATCGTTAAAGAAAGGCTTCAAGTCATATAGCATGAACACTTCATCCCGCGGATAAATAAATTCGATCGATTTCTCCATCAGAAATTATTTAAAAAACTCCATTGTTTTATTTTATATAAATTGGATCCTTGTCGTCTTTAAAAAGGAAATAATGCTTCTACCAAAAAAATGGAAATAAATAATTCGTACCTGCTTCATTGCTAATATGGTAATTAACAATCTAGTAGTATAATTTGTTTAGCTTTCTTTATTTCGTACAAACTTTCCATGAGAATATATGACTCTTTGTTTAGAAGTCTATATATAAGCTGTGCCATTGAATTGTAACTTGGAACTTTCATAACTACAAACTATCAAAATCTCCGAGAGATCTCATGGCTTCTTCTAACAAGATTCGTTCTCCGCAATTGAATGCTGGGTGGAGCAGGTCGGAGGACAAAATCTTCGAGCTTGCTCTCGTTCAATACCCAGAGGGAACGCCGGATCGATGGTCCTTGATCACCGCGAAGCTTCCAGGAAAGACTTCATATCAAGTGCTCCATCATTACCAGGTACTCATCTATGACTTGGAGTTGATTGAATCGGGAAGAGTTGAAATACTGGATTATAAAGACAACGAGCCAGAAGATGAGCAAGAAGGTGATGATTATAAAGACAACGAGCTAGAAGGTGAGCAAGTAGGTGACAATTTTAGTGAGGAACCCCCACCGGATGGTCAGAAGATCTCTTCCGGATCATCACAGCGAGATGAGGAGGCAAAAGTCTAGCAACCTATGGATCCATCAGGAACAGAGATAGCTTTTACATGTATGTCTTTGGAACTAACTTGCAGATAGAATAACTAGCTCTTACTTCCTGTTTTCGGTGCCCTTGCCCGGATGGCTTATATTTATTTATTTATTTTGTTTTAATGTTGCTTAGCACAATCTTGCAGGTTGCTTGGATTTTGTGTCTCTTCTGCCATCACCGTGCAGCTACCAGCAAGAATCGTCCATATTGTATGGGTTCTGGGCTTTTTGTGAAAACAGTCACTTAGTCTTCTTTACCAAAAAAAAAAAAAAAAAAAAAAAGAGTCACCTAGTCTGGTCCTCTCAAATCATAAAATAAGTCTAGCTTTACTGTTACCACATGGATTATTCTATCTTATTCAAGTTTCACAAAATAATTATTTTTTATCTTAAAAAAAATTAGAGAATAAAAGAAGAGAAACTTATTATGATTTCTTCAATTAAACCCATCCAAATGTAGCCCATGCTAACATGCATTTAGATTTATTTTAATGGATGATCGATTGATAAATGACGTTACAATGACATATGCGATGTAACCGACATAAGATTTATTAATGAGCAGCCCTAATTCTCATAGATCGTAAGCTTCTCAAGGCAAATATACCAAGAAGGCTAGAAGAAAGTTACTTTAAGTCAGGCTTGACTTTATCTTGCAGTGATATATTTCATTAAATGAATAAAAAGATCTGGTGTTTATTTATATGTTCTTCCATTAATAGAAACTATTAATTTTGCATACTTTTAAGTGACAAATCCAAAAGCAAGAATAAAGAAATATGATTGATGAGATAAGTTCAAAAAGTATCAAGATCTATCATCCATCATCGATGTCTTTAGTGAGCCTTTAAACCAAAGGTTATAACACTCGTACCACTACCTAATTGGTACAGTACAATCCTGGTCTTGTACGAAAATATTGCTATACAAACATACATACATACATACATATATATATATATATATATATATATATATATATATATATATATATATATATATATATATATATATATGTGTGTGTGTGTGTGTGTGTGTATATATATATATAGATACATACATACATACATACATACATACATACATATATATATATATATATATATATATATATATATATATATATATATATATATATATATATATATATATGTATATATGTATGTATGTATGTATGTATGTATGTATGTATGTATCTATATATATATATGCATGTGCACGTGCTTTTATAGCTGGCATGTTATATTTGCAGTGATGTCAGCTTGTTTTCTTGAAGACTTTTCTTTTCCCAATGATTAGGTTAACAAATCAAGGAAAATTTCCTCAATGAAAATGGTAGCTTATTATATATCTCATGCTAATTTTTGTTTAGCATCTAGATGCAGTAATACTTACTTGCAAAAGAAATACTATTTGCATAGTTTGTATTGTTGTAGAATCTGGATTGACGTCGGATCGAACTAGAGTCGAAAAAGATGAGGTCGCCATCGATGACCTGCAAAAGAAAGTTTCATTCCAGAGTCGGTGGTGGTGGCTTCGGATAGGATCCTCCAACGATCAAGTCAGCTTTTCTGGCCAACAATAAATGGAGTGCTCAGAAAAGAGTTTGACAGAGTTTGGAGAAGGAGAAGAAGAGCTTAGAAAAAACGTATCTAGATGGTCCCTTTTTATAGGCGGAGTCTGTAACAGATTGATAAGTGACAGCCGTAGCCATCTGGTAGCAGACTGCTCGAGGCTCTGTGGAGTCTGTCACGGAGGGAGGCACTGCCTATAGCACCGACTGTAGCAAACTGATAGTGGATAGCTGCAGCCGTCCGATAGTAGACCGTTCGGGGCCATTTGCTATGGAGAGAGAGGTGCCGTCAGACGGATAGTGATAGCTATACCATTTGATCGTGGGCCACGTGGGATTTGTTATGGAGAAAAAGATATCGTCGGACTAATAATGGCAGTCGTAACCATCCAATGGAAGAAGGCATTCGGAATCTGACTGAAGGAGAAGTTCGAAAGAAGTTCGGCTCCTGGAGGAACTTGATTGAAGGAGGAATTCGAAAGGTGTTTGGCTCCTGAAGAAATTCGACTGAGGAAGATGATCGGAAGGATCGGAAGGAGTTCGGCTCCTGAAGGAACTTGACTGAAGGAGGAGTTTGGAAGAAGTTCATCTCCTATAAAAATTTGACTGAAGAGAAGTTCGAAAGGTAGTTTGGCTCCTAGAAGAATTTGACTGAAGAAGAAATTCGAAAGAGATTTGGCTCCTATAGAAATTCGACTGAGGGAGGAGTTCGTCTCCTATAGAAATCCGACTGAAGAAAAGTTTGGAAGAAGTTCGGCTCCTGTAGAAATTCGATCGAAGGAGAAGTTCGGTAGGAGTTTGGCTCCTATAGAAATCTGACTACAGGAGAAATCTAGAAGAAATTTGGCTCCTATAGAAATCTGGCCGAAGGAGATGTCTGGGAGGAGTCCGGCTCCTGGAGAAGCCCGATCGAAGGAGGAGTCTGAGAGGAGTCCGGCTTCTGAAGGAGTTCGGCAAGAATTCGATCGCTGGGACAGTTCGAGAGGGGTTCGGTCGATGGAAGAGTTCGGCTAGTGCTCGACCGCTGAGGAGTTCAGTCAGCTGAAGAAATTTGGCTAATGTTTGGCCACTGGAGGAGAATTTTCGAGCTTGCTCTCATTCAGTACCCAGAGGGAATGCCGGATCGAAGGTCCTTGATCACCGCGAAGCTTCTAGGAAAGACTTTATATCAAGTGCTCCATCATTACCAGGTACTCATCTACGACTTGGAGTTGATTGAATCGGGAAGAGCTGAAATACTGGATTATAAAGACAATGAGCTAGAAGATGAGCAAGAACGTGAGCAAGTAGGTGACAATTTTAGTGAGGAATGCCCATCGGATGATCACAAGATCTCTTCTGGATCATCACAGTGAGATGAGGAGGCTAAAGGCTAGCAACCTACGGATCCATCAGGAACAGAGATAGCTTTTACATGTGTAAGGAACTAAATTGCAGATAGATTAACTAGTTCTTACTTCCTATTTTCGGTGCCCATGGCTTAAATTTGTTTATTTATTTATTTATTTATTTTGCTTTAATGTTCCTTAGCACAATCTTGCAGGTTGCTTGGATTCCTTGTCTCTTTAGTTCTAGTGATCAGAGTCATCATGATCTAGATCTATTCTCATATTTCGTATGAAATTTATGATTTTCTTATTTATTTATTTTAGATTAGAATTATATTAAAATAAAATAAATAAATAAATTTTAAAGAAAGAATAAAAGAGGGCATTGGTGTAACCTCTTCCTCTTTTCATCACGATGGTCGGACATCCGACCCATATCCGGCAGCTAAGATCCCCCTTCCCTCGGATAAGGATGGTCAGGGAGACGGTGGCAGTCGACCGATTTAAACTCTTCCAATGGTTGCCGACTAGTTTTCTTTTGAGGACGAAAGGCATGAAGTTCGAATCACCAGATGCTGGTAAACTAGTGATTTCCCACTCCTAATCGCCGGCATGAAGGACTGTACAAATGCACCATACAATTGCAAATGTATGTTAAAAATCTTAATGGATAATGAATTGATAAATGACTAGGTTCATTACAATGACATATGAGATGTAAGCAGCATAAGATTTATTAATAAACAATAATGTTACTTTACTATCCTGATTGCAGCCTTAATTCCCATAGATTGTAAATTCCGCAAGGCAAATATACCAAGAAGGCTAGAAGAAAGTTACTTTAAGTCAGGCTTGACTTTATCTTGCTTGGATATATTTCATTGAATGAATAAAAAGATCCGGTGTTTATTTATATGTTCTTCCATTAATAGAAACTATTAATTCTGCATACTTTTAAGTGACAAATTCAAAAGCAAAAATAAACAAATATGATTGATGAGATAAGTTTAAAAAGTATCAAGATCTATTGTCCATCATCGATATTTTTAGTGAGCCTTTAAGCCAAATTTTATAGTAAAGGTAATAATACTCGTACCACTATCTAATTGGTACAGTACCACCCTGATCTCATATAGAAGTATTGCCATAGATACATACATACATACATACATATGTGTGTGTGTGTCTATATATATATATATGCATGTGTGCACTTTTATTGGTGACACATGATAATTGCAGTGATGACAGCATGTTTTCTTGAAGATTTTTCTTCTCCAAATGATTAGGTTAACAAATCAAGGAAAATTTCCTCAATGAAATTAGTAGTTTATTATATATCTCGCGCTAATTTTTGTGGCACCTAGATGCAGTAATACCTAGTTGCTAAAGAAATACTACTTGCATAGTTTGCTTACAAACAAGGAATTCCATCAATCTAGATTGTTCAAATAAAGGTATATATCTATATATGTTCATCGAATGTATCTAAGGCCAATATAATTAGATGAAACTGACTAATCGTACACTTAAACTATCTTGGATGAGTAATGCCCTTGCTCTTTTTTTTTGATTTGCAATGCCCTTGCCCTAAATTTCTTCATCATAATGTGCTCCTTGAGTTGCACGAGGATTTAAAGCTCCCTCAACAACCACGCATGACAAGAGGTTGTGACTTTGGTCAAAATACTTTTGTACAGTACAAATACTCTTCCTACCAGTGGGTCGAGAGTTTTTAACTTAACTCAACCCATGGGAAATACTTTGCTTACTATGGGTGGTGAGCTTTCATGCCCACCACCCGCAGTGATTGGCTCATGCACAGGCCCGGGTAGGAAAAATCTATACATGAGCCAATCATCGCAAGCGGTGAGCTTCCGTGCTCACCGCTCGTGGTGAGCAAAGAATTTTCTCTCAACCCATAGCCAACTTGCCACCCACAACCAACCCACTAATCCACTTAAGGCCCAAGGCTATTTAGTTTTAGCCTTTATGTTAAATTGGTAGGCTATGTTTTCTATAGCATTTGGACTATGTATGCCCCAACTCATCTCTCCTTCTAGTTCTATGCCATTGGATGATCCAATAGGGTTTCAACCAGGCCCAGCTACGTCGTTGGTGGAAGAAGGGAAGAGAGACGGAGGGTTTTGGCTAGCTGCACGGCTGTGCCAGCGTCGTTGGTGAAAAAAGAGAAAAGAGGTAGAGAGGTTGAGCGGTCGAGAGTTGATATGAGGGTTAGGATTTGAGGTTGAGGGGGAGTATAAGAGTATTTATATGCTGAGACTAACTGATCACGCCCGTCAATTTGTTAATCCAATAGTGCTAAATTAATACCTTCTTCAGCCACTAGATCAACAATCCAACGGTGATGATTAAAACTTATATAATTAATACTATAATAATATACAGTATATAGTATATATACTGAAAAAATACTAAAAATCTCATAAAGATAAATATATCAATATATTATATTATATTTATTTCAAAAAAATTGCTGATGATGTTCCATTTCTTTCAAAGAAGGCGCCATCTTTCCCTTCTTCTTTTTTTTCAGGCACCTAAAAAAAATTTCAGAAAAAAAAGAAGAAAGAAGGTGCCTTCTTTCCTTTTTTTTTTTTTTTTTTTTTCAGGCGCCTATGCTTGCATTTTTTTTCATTTCGGGCACCTTTTTTTTTAGGCAGAAAAAAACATGAAAAAGAGAGAAAGAGAGAGGGGGGGGAGAAGGCGCCTTTTTTCATGCACCACCAGGCCAAAAAAAGAAAATAAAAAAATGGAAAAAAAAGTGAAAAAATAGGTCTATTTTTTTATATGAATTTTTTTAGGCTTTTTTCAGGCATTTTTTTCTATTTTTTTAGATGTAGCAGGCCTATTTTTTTTTGATTTTTTTTTGGCGCAGGCGTGCACCTGTTTTTTCAACTGGCACGCTTTTTAAGGTGTACGCTCGAAGATGCGTGCTGATCGAACGGTCGAAGATCCGACCGGATGTAGGCTGGGCTCCGATCGATCGGAGCCTAGTCTACCTCTATATATATAATATAAAATTTATTTATTTATTTTATCGAGCTTTGATCGATCCGAACATGATCGAACAAAAGCTTGTTCTAGTTTGGATCGTTAAAATATTAATTTTAAAAATTATGTTTGCGTTTGTTCTACAATTTAACGAGTGAGTCGAACATGACTTAAAAATGATTTGAACATTCCGAATAAATCGAACAACGAACTAGACTGACAGCCCTACTCATAGGATATATAAATATTTCCATATACAAAATTTTTACTATTCTTAGTTATCTTATTCCTTAACCAATGTCAACTTGAAAAGAGTCTATAGTGGGAAGTCAATCAATCAGTTGAGAGTTGATTAGCCAGGAGCCATCGCGTTGAAATTTGGATTGGCTTGATGCGGTAGATGGGAGAAAAATGAGAAATCGTTAAAGAAAGGCTTCAAGTCATATAGCATGAACACTTCCTTCACGGCAGCTGTATTCATCCCGCGGATAAATAAATTCGATCGATTTCTCCATCAGAAATTATTTAAAAAACTCCATTGTTTTATTTTATATAAATTGGATCCTTGTCGTCTTTAAAAAGGAAATAATGCTTCTACCAAAAAAATGGAAATAAATAATTCGTACCTGCTTCATTGCTAATATGGTAATTAACAATCTAGTAGTATAATTTGTTTAGCTTTCTTTATTTCGTACAAACTTTCCATGAGAATATATGACTCTTTGTTTAGAAGTCTATATATAAGCTGTGCCATTGAATTGTAACTTGGAACTTTCATAACTACAAACTATCAAAATCTCCGAGAGATCTCATGGCTTCTTCTAACAAGATTCGTTCTCCGCAATTGAATGCTGAGTGGAGCAGGTCGGAGGACAAAATCTTCGAGCTTGCTCTCGTTCAATACCCGGAGGGAACGCCGGATCGATGGTCCTTGATCACCATGAAGCTTCCAGGAAAGACTTCATATCAAGTGCTCCATCATTACCAGGTACTCATCTATGACTTGGAGTTGATTGAATCGGGAAGAGTTGAAATACCGGATTATAAAGACAACGAGCTAGAAGATGAGCAAGAAGGTGATGATTATAAAGACAACGAGCTAGAAGGTGAGCAAGTAGGTGACAATTTTAGTGAGGAACGCCCACCGGATGGTCAGAAGATCTGTTCCGGATCATCACAGCGAGACGAGGAGGCTAAAGTCTAGCAACCTTATGGATCCATCAGGAACAGAGATAGCTTTTATATGTATGTCTTTGGAACTAACTTACAGATAGATTAACTAGTTCTCACTTCCTGTTTTTGGTGCCCATGACAGGATGGCTTAAATTTATTTATTTTGTTTTAATGTTGCTTAGCACAATCTTGCAGGTTGCTTGGATTCCGTGTCCCTTCTGCCATCACCGTGCAGCTACCAGCAAGAATCGTCCATACAAATATTTTATGGGTTCTGAGTTTTTTGTGAAAACAGTCACTTAGTCTTCTTTACCAAAAAAAAAAAAAAAAAAAAATCACTTAGTCTGGTCCTCTCAAATCATTAAAATAAGTCTAGCTTTACTGTTACCACATGGATATTGTGAACGTATATATTCGTTTTAAGAATCAGAGTTAGCATATCATATATATATATATATATAGATTTTTTTTTTTTTTTGTCAAGAAGGAAAACTAACTTATAACCATTGACCTTCTTCATTCCCTGATTGCAATCCCATGCAAATTTCCTTAGTTTTGAAAAGCAAGAATAAAGGACTATAGAGCACACAAATTAATTAACATCAAAGTTACAAATCAGAATGAAACATGAGATATTACAAACCAAATTCAACATCTTTATCATTTTCTACAAAGTAATATGTGTTTCATGATTTCTATGCTGACTCATAATCAAATCCATAACCATGATGCTGAGCATATATAGACAAACATAAAACAATTACTTGAGAATTCTATTATGGTTTTCATAAAATATATATATTGAAGTAAATGAGGTTGTGCCAAATTAGCCAATTCAACATACAAATAGGCTTCTTCATCCCTTTAATTGCAATAATGCGTGTTTTCGCATGATGTGTTATAGAGCCCTAGCTGAGTAACCACCATATAAGTAGTATTGTGAATCATATAAGTAGTATTGTTGAATCATATATACAACAATCACATGAACCAAGAGTTTAAAAAGTTTTGCTACAATTAACTTTAGTGGAGACCTAATCTACTTGTGATACCTCAACCTTGAGCATGAATCTTAAAGCAGCAAAAAAAAAGAAAAGAAAAGAAAAGAAAGGAATAGAGAGAACTCCTGTTGGGAGTTCTTCTCTTCTGTAGACTCCCGATCGGAGTTAGTATCCAATGCTGAGAGAAGTCCAAGTCTTCCCCCTCCAATGTCTATTTAAAAGGACCGAGTCAACCTTTGTGAAACCCTCCCACCACTGGCCATCGGATCCTTGCCGGAGTTCATGGATTTGGCCATCGATTTATCAAGTTTTATCAAGTTTTATCATGGGTAGTTTCTCTACCTCCATGGGCCAATCATTGCCAAAAAAATGAGGTAAGGCCCTCTTGACCTTTCAAATATCTTTTCGTTCATCCTCCCTAGCCCACAAAGCATGGATTTCGGCCAGCGAACCACCATATTTTATGAAAAAAAGGTTGGCTTAGATTGATTTCTCTGCTTTTTTCATGATTATCGTTTCATTTTTGTTGATTTTTCTGGTGATAGTCACCGCCGCCGACTGCCGATCGATGATCCCCCACCTTTGTTGCCGTGGTTTGCATCCTCGGCCACCACCTTCACTGGGGAGAAGCTCCCTTGTTTGGATTAGAAGGGTGACCTGAAGGTCCCCTGTTTGCCAAGAACCCACTAGAAGAGGGAAAAAAAAAGAAAAAAGAAAAAAGAAAGAAAAAAAAGAGAATTTCTCTTTCCCTCTCTCTCTCTTCTCTATCTTCCTTCACTGGGCTTGAATCCCCACTATTCTCTCTCTAGAGTTTGACTTTCTCTCTGTAGAAAGTTTTACTTTTCTTTATGGATTTTCTCTCTCTCTCTCTCCATAAAATTTTCTCTTTCTTCATGAACTTTTCTCTCTATGATTGATCCAGTAAAAGATTTTCTTTCAGTGACTATGGTATAATCCTTAGCAAAGAGAGTTTGTGTAGCATGCTAGCAGCACCCATCTTAATCAAATCTGGATATCATTAGATTCACTTATCTATGATTTTTATCTTTATACTAATTTAACCATGATTTGATCAAATCACCTTGATCAGATTGTCGGACAATATTAGTTGATTAGCTCTGATACCATATTAATTATCACACCCTTGATCTGAAATCATGAGTCAGGGTTATGGCAACTGCCACATAAGAAGAACTCTTCCTACAAGCATGCAAGTCATCTTATCATGATATCATAAAATAATAGTAAAATAAAATTTAAATAATTAATATTTAACTTTAATTTAAATGACTAAATCAAAAGTCTTACAAAATAAAATTTTATAGATTTATGTCAAATTTTAATAAATATTAATCTAAAATGAATATATTGAAGTCAGCCTCTAATTCGTTCTCACATAATCAATCTACAAGTCAAGCTAGTCATTTGAATCTATAAAAATAGTAAAATATCAAGTAATGAACTAGACAGCCTAGTAAGTAATATACACTTTAGCTCAATAAATTCAACAATGATAATATACTAAAAAGTAAGCATGTAATGCACATTAATTCAAAATATATAATTCTAATCAAATAAAATCCATGTAAATTTATTTTTGTTCATATGGAATCAGTAGCATTTGCACAACTATTATTACCCTAAGGTAAAAAAATTAAATCTCACGATTGTTGACTATAATCAAATAATGATTCCTCATAAGTTAAAGGTTCATATGATAATATTTCTGTATCTAGGTGAAAGTGATGATGGCCATACTGAGAATGATACCAATGGTGGAGCAGTACAAGATTTAGTGGATAATATCGTTAACATCCGTTACTTATTTAGATATAATCTAGGACCTATTTGCAAAATTATGATTTAAAAACTAACGCAAAGCAAACCATTATGTTATTTATCATAGAACATCCATTAATGGTGTGCACAACTCCAAAAGAAAAAAAAGGTTAAACAGAGCAATGATCGGGAGCGGGAAACGTACTCGGCTCTCTTAATTTCCGCAAATTAAAGATAATTAACTGTGACAATGACTTGAGATACTTCTTATTGAACACCAGAAAAGCGAAATTCATCATTCTATAATTTTTACACTAAAATAATAGATGATGACGAACAATAACTAAAATTAAGGAATAAATAAAATGGCGTGAATTCATCAGAATCAAATTTAAAAATTAAAAAATAAGTAATGGTCCTTAAGATGTTCGCCCACGTGCATCTTACCTGCGTCCATCCAACTTTATTCCTCTCTTCAATATTATTATTTATACCTAGATTTATCTATCTTATATACCATTAACCTCACGATTAATGAAAAGGACAATTGGATTTGGAAAGTAATAGTTATAAATGGGTGGAAACATGACACGCCAATTTGGCCATAATTTCAAGTGTTTTGGATTGGGAGGGCCCGGGAGGGGCCCTTGTTAACGTATGGCAACATTAATAAATTGAAAAGAATTAATCTCATACAATAAGTTTGTGCGATGTTGACCATTATAAACATCCCTCAAAGGAGCTCCCTCGATCTTTCTCTTCATGATGTAGAAGCTCCTTAGACTACTATTCAGGAAATAGATAACGAATTTTCAACTCCTTGACTTGTTAGATTTTTTCATTGTCTTTCGTGTACATGGAGAACAACTAATTGTTTAGAATCACTTTTCCAAATGATTTATGGCATAAAACATGAATAATATTAAAATATCAACTATCTTGAAACCACTAGTCATATTGTTTGCGATCC
>QRFJ01003883.1:0-77178 GCA_006176705.1 Cocos nucifera
GAGTTTAGTCATTTTGCCTTGAAGACAAGATTCACAAGTTGGATATGACTCAAAAGTCAATGGACTCAATAGCCCATTTTTTCTCCAATTTGTTAATCCTATCTTCTGCTATATGACCTAATCTCAGGTGCCATAGATATCTGTCGTTTGGACTATCCCTAGGTCGTTTGGCATTCACGTTTTGCTCGATAGTTAAAACAGGTACATCAATATGCAACTGATAAAGACCATTAACAAGGAAACCATTTGCAATTTTATTTCTTTCATAAAGAATGTTACAATGGTCCTTAAAGAAGGTGATCACATAAACCTTCTTGTGCTAAGCATGAAACAGAAATCAAATTCCTGCTAGCTGCAGGCACATAATAACAGTCTTTTAAAACTAAGTCTAAACCAGATGGTAATCGCAGAGGGTATGTTCCCACGGCTACTGCAGCAACTCTTGCTCCATTACCGACGCGTAGGATCATGTCTCCATCCCTCAGCCTCCTGCTATCCTCAAGACCCTGCATAGAAGTGCACAGATGAGCACTAGAACCAGAGTCAAGCACCCAACTGGATGCAGAAGAAACCGTAAGGTTAGACTTCAATAACGAGCATACCTCCAGAAGGACCTTCCTTCTTGTTCTTTAGGGTGGCCAGGTAAGTAGGGCAGTTCCGCTTCCAATGGCCGTCGCTGTTGCAATGGAAACACTTTCCTTTGCCATCGACCTTCTTCTTCGGTTCTGCCTTCTTCTTCTTTGATCCTTCTACCTTTTGCTTTTTCACAGACTTCTTTTTCTTTCCATAAGACTTTCTTTTGGAAGAAGTCCGTTCCATAGCAAGAACTGAGCCTTTAGAACCTTTCATAGAAAGCTCAGCGGTAACCAGCATATTCATCAACTCGGCCAAGGAATTTTGAAGTTTATGCATGTGGTAATTCATGATGAATTGCCCATATGCATCAGTCAAGGATTGCAGAATAATATCGTTCTGCAAATCCAAGTCCAACTTCACACCGAGCTTCTCAAGCTCTTCCATGTCCTTGATCATTGTCAGACAGTGATCTTGGACTGACTGCCCATCACGCATCTTAGCCTTAAAAAGTCATTTTGTGACTTGATATTTGGCTGCGCGACTCTGTTCACCAAACATCTCCTGCAGGTGAGCCAACATTTGGCGAGCAGTCCCGATATCTTCATGTTGGCGCTGGAGCTCATCAGACATCGAGCCCAACATGTAGTATCTGGCCTTATTGTTCTTCGTCAATCCATTTTTCCAGAGACGCTCTCTGTTCAGTGGATGGACGAGCTGGTAAGGTGGGAGGGTCCTGGTCCAAAACATGTGTTTAACTTCTCTGAACCCAAAATAATTTTGTAGTTCCTGAGCCAATCTTTATAATTGGGTCCAGTCAGTCTATGTGTGTCTAGGATACGTGCCAGTGGGTTGGACGCAGACATTTTCCTGTAGAGAGTCAAAGATTCTAGTTAGATACTGTAATTTTGACTTGACCAATTTGTTTAGGGATTTTATTTTTAAACAAATTAGCTCCCACTATTTTCTCGGATCCCTACACTCCCTCTGTAGAGATGCAAAAATCTCCGCGATTGATGATTTCTAGTGGGTGGTGCGGTCTCACCAACTGACTCATCACCTCACCTAACAGTTATTGGTGATGGGTTAGCCAATGAGTGAACAACTCTTGTTCAATGATTCTCTAATCATGGTGCACCCAAACTTGGTCTCTAATTCATGAATCTCTCACCGTATCCGGAATATTGATCCACTCCTTAGTTAAGTCAGACCCACCATTTGCATAGACTGGGTTCCTAATTGGGTCTCTCACCGTATCCGAATATTGAGCCCAACTCATCCTCCAGCCCATAGCATCCAATGCCTAATAGACATGGTTGCATCTTCCCGGTGCAACTGAGCCACTGTATCCAGCCGAGAACAATCAACCTCGGGAAGGGCCCGCACGTCTACAATGGTGGAAGACCTCAGACTTAATCTTTTCTTAGGGAGAGAATTGATTCAGGTCTCATTAAACTAGACTTGGCTTAGTCATAACAATTATGACTAACCTAGTGGCATGGGTCAGCTCGGATTATTGACCACCTCAGATCAGAACTGTGTCAACAGATATGGCCAGGTAAGTGAGACCGGTGGAAGGAATATGCCGTTAACTCGCACAAGAACGCATTCAGGTCGAGTAGCTTCCAATTAAAAACCAGTCGGTCGTCTGTGCCAAACTTACCTTAGACACCAAATTGTTGAGTCAGAACCAATTGGGTTAGCCTACAATCCAGACTCTAACCTCTGAGCCTAATTAGGTCTTGCTTGATCGTGACTCGATCTTGACCCAGACTTAATCCTATTAGGCTGGTCAATTTAAGCATTGTTGATCCCATCTAACCAACTCTTGATTCGGTTTGATCAACCGCTTAGACCTAATTGAGCTACCCAAGCCCGAACCCAGTATTATGAATATGTCTTAGATCTGAAATTCTCAATTTTAGACCTAATTAATATTCCATAAACTTAATTCTTAATTAAGTTGGGTTCATAAACAAAATATGCACAATAAATCCTAGGGTTTCAGGATCTAGGGTTTTGCAGAAAGTAAGTTTTGGGTTTCTGATTAAGGACGAACACGCAGCACCCCTACACATCATAAGAACACCCCATCGAATGGGAAGAGAGAGGGCCTTTAAACCCTTCTTCGTTCTTATGACCGGACGGCCAAGAGGAACGCCTTAATCAGGAACATGTAAATACTACAAAACAGTTATAGATCTATATCATATATCTCATATACAAATTTAGATCTAATCAAGGCATATTTTGCATACATCTCATGTATCAAATCATGCATGTTTTCAGATCTAAATTATCTCATAATAATCTAAAAAATTAGATTTAAATTGATCTAATCAAAATAAATTCTAATCTAGACAATTATGTAGAACTATTCTACAACTAGTCTAGACATGCATCTAATCATATCTCATATGATATTTTAAAATTAAATAATTTTTATTTGCTGTTTATCAGATGTTATTATAACACTTATAATATCAGAAAATAGTAAATAAGAAGATCTAAAATATGATTTAATCAGATTAAATCAAAGACATGCAAAACTATTCTATAGAACTATTCTATTCTAGAACTAGTCATGCATATCTTCAATGTTCTTAGATCCAAATCATTTAATTTTAATTTTTTCTGATTTCAGATCTGATCACATCTCATGTGACATCTGAAATCACTTTATTTTCTAATTAAAATAAAATTAAAAAATCAGATCTAAACAATTTTTAGAACCATGGCTCTGATACCAGTTGAAGGAAAATCCTGATTTCCCGGTCCAGGTTCGTCCAGATCTGATCAGATCAAGAGATATATTTCAAAAATTTTTCTCTTGATCTTAATCAGATCTTGATATGTTTCAGATCTGATTCTTATTATTTTAATAAATAAAATAAAATAAGATAAATTAAATCAAATTTAATTTACCTGATTTGGGTAATCCTATTACCCTGTAGATGATCCTGATTGCAGCGGAAGGTTCTGGATCTTAGCCACGCAAGCGCCTGGCCTCTACCGGTATCCACTCGGGTTGGATCTGGAGATCCTCTTCTTCTCTATCACACCTCCAAAAATCAGATCTGGATCTGATCTGGAGGATCTTCAAAACTCTTTTTGAAGATCTGCAGTCGTCCTTTTGCAGCAGCGCAGCCTTCTTGCTTTTGATCGCCTTTCTTTGATCTGAATCGCACCAAACTAAGTCCAAAACACTTTTGGACGTGGAGAGCAAGGGGAGAAGAGAGTATGGCATGGAGAAGGAGGGGAGAGGCAGCCTTGGGGCATGTGGGAAATCTCTATTGAATTCACTTAGGAATTAGGGTTGGGCGCAGGGTCTTATTTATAGACCTCTTGTGATCCAACTCCTCTTCCTCTCAACCAATCACAACCCTTTGTGAAATCAGATCTAAATCTGATTGGTTGGAATAGAGACCCCTGGATTCCTCCTTAGAGGGCGCCTAAGACCAGTCAAACTGGATTCTTAGTAGAACTCTGATTGGAATCCAAAAGGGAGGTGGAGTCCTTGTCCAACAAGGACTCCTAGGCGCCTCCTACTTGGGCTCACGCCACCCTTGGCGTGCGCCCTTCTCCTTGCCAGGTTCTGGCAGGGGGACAGGCCCCCACCAGCTCTCCAATAGGTGCATGACATGTGGTCAAAAGTCAAAGGGTCAATGGTCAACGTTTGACCAGTCAAAGGTAGACTTTTGACCAAAGTCAAAGAACAAGAAATGGCAGGTGACCAAAAATGGCAGGTAATGTCTTACAAATAAGACAACCTATTCTGACTTGGACAACCTCCAGTCAGACCATATGAAGGCCTCTGATTGAGCACAAACTCCTTTGGCTCAGTCAGGACAACTTATTTATGATAGTAAAAGAAGAACGTTAGGTTCAATCGAGTGCTAGCACGATTTCCTTGAACCTAATTGAATCTCATTCAGATCAATTGAACTAGATCAGTTCAATTGATGATCACCAGATTCAAACCCTTGTTTGTGTGACCCAGTTAGGTTCAGTTCTGTATGGTAATGGGATATGTCATGATCTCTATCATAGACATCATCGAAACTCCTTTCGATGGATCAGAACTCTTCTGATTCGAACAGCTAGAATGATCGATCATCTAAATCATTCTAATTGCTCCCAAAATCCACCAGTGACACCTAGCAGTATATGGTGGCAACCCATCAGAGCTGAATGCGAACCTCTTGGTGCAGCTACCTGTGTGATTCAGTTCTTCTATCTTGAGCCCCGATCAGATTAGGGTTAAGGTGAACTCGTCAAACCCTAGTCTCTGTCATATGATGTAATCATTCGATTCGAGTCCAATGTGAAAATCTAAATAGAAACTCTTTCTATTATTTCACTCTACCATGGCCATGGATTTTCTGGACTTGATTCTCATGATCATCATAGGGCTACTCCTCTACCACCGAGGTAGATAGATCCCATCTTGATGCAATCCAGTTCCTACAATGAACATGTCATAGCCAACATACACCTCAGGGTTCCATATGGCTAGGAGACCGAGTAATGGTGTAGTCAAACTATAACACCCTCAAGGTGAACTGCCGATGCATCTCAGGTCAAAGAACCAGACACACTACTGCAGCATCGAGTCAGTCATTGACGAGAAGGTAGACTCCCTAATGACTACTCGAGGTGGTCACGCTCAGTGCCCTCGTTCTCTAACGAGTACCTGTACTCTCGCTCCGGTGTCTCCACACCGTAGACTCAAGACTCATCTACTAAAGAGAAGCGATCGTACACCAACCTTCCGGATCAATCACCATCCACGTGATGATCCTATGGTCGGGAGCTGTTTATGAGTTAATAATGATTATTCATGTCTTAAATTTTCAACTCTTGAAAATATGAATTATCATTACCATTAACTCAAAGGATGTATCACAGACACAAAATACACATGTGTGATAGAAAATAACCCATTTCATTAATTATAGTCAAAATTATAATTTTGCCCCTAGAAGTGTATTACAAGTGTCAGCCAATTCTGGCTTCTAGGGCACATATATCTAACATGGACTCCACCAAGAACACCTCAACTCAATGAAATTTCAGAATGAAGCAACCGAACCATATTAGATATGGTCCAATCCATGATGAGTTTCACAGACCTCCCTGATTTTCTTTGGGGATACTGTTTGTTAACTGCAATATTCTTACTGAATAGGGTTCCTTCTAAAATCACTCCTACCACACCGTATGAAATATGACATGCTAAGAAACCAAGTCTGAGTCATCTTAGAATTTGGGATTGTCTGGCTCATGTCTAAAGACAACAAGCGGATAAGTTAGACTTCAGGTCCTTCAGAGCTTAATTCTTAGGATATCCTAAAGAGTCATTAGGATATTATTTCTACATTCCAAAAGATCACAATGTGATTGTGAGTTGACATGCCATCTTTCTTAAAAAATAGTTTATTCAAGATAGCAGCATTGGAAAGTAGACCAAGCTTGATGAGAAAGTCTCACAAATCCATACACTACCTCCTCCACCTCGTAGATTGGAAAGAGTTTTTCGTCCCCCTGAAAGGTACTTAGGCACTATTTCAGAGGATGTAGAGAAAATGTTTCTCATAGGTAATGGGGTTCATGGTGATGATCCCAAAACCTATAACAAGGCGATATCAGATATAGACTCCGAAAAATGGCTAGAGGCAATGAAGTTAGAAATTGACTCGATGCACTCAAACCAAGCCTGGACCTTGGTAGATCCATCAGAAGGTATAGCATCTATTGGGTGTAAATGGATCTTCAAGAGAAAGATTGGTGCAAATGGGAATGTGGAGACATTTAAGGCTAGATTAGTGGCAAAAGGTTATAGCCAATGCGAAGGCATTGACTATCATGATACCTTTTCACCAGTAGCTATGCTAAAATTCATTCGCACATTGCTTGCCATTGCAGCCTATTTCGATTATGAAATATGATAAATGGACATAAAAACGACGTTCTTAAATGGACATCTTGAGGAAGATATCTATATGGAATAGCCACTAGGTTTCACATCTAGTGATGATGATCACAAGATTTGCAAGCTGCAAAGGTCCATATATGGACTTAAGCAAGCATCTCAGAGCTGGAATACTCATTTTAATGATGTGATCAAAATATTTGGTTTCATCAAAAATGAGAAGGAGCCATGTATCCTCAAAAAGGTCAGTAGGAGCGGTATTGTCTTCCTCGTATTGTACGTGGATGACATCCTCCTTATCGGGAATGATATTCTCATATTGACCATAGTTAAAATATGGTTATCTAAAGAATTCTCCATAAAAGATCTAGGAGAAGCATCTTTTATTCCAGGAATTAAGGACTATAGAGATAGACCGAATAGGATGCTAGGACTTTCACAGAAGATGTACATAGAGGAAATACTAAAGAGGTTTAGTATGGAAAACTCTAAGAGGGGTTTAGTACCCTTCAGGCATAGCATTCTTCTTTCCAAGAAGATGTGCCCTAGCACACCTGAGGAAATAGAACGCATGAGCAAGATCCCTTATGCTTTAGCAATAGGGAGCCTCATGTATGCCATGTTATGTACACGACTTGTTATAGCCCATGCCATGGGTGTCACGAGTAGATATCAGTCAAATCCAGGTGAAGAACACTAGACTTCTGTGAAATGTATCCTTATGTACTTGAGAAGAACTTAGGATATGTTGTTGGTCTTTGGTAATGGAGAACTCCAAGTCTAAGGGTATACAGACTCGGACTTCATGTCCGATGTAGATGATCGAAAGTCGACATCTGGGAGTCTATTTTTGTGCAATGTTGGAGTTATCAGATCGAAAATTTCTAAATAGATAGTGATAGCAGATTCCACCATGGAAGCAAAATATATCGCTACGTCAGAAGCTGCGACGGAGGTATTCTAGTATAAGAAGTTTGCCATAGAGATCGGAGTGATACCATTAGATGCCATTTCTCTATACTGCAATAATAATGGCACCATAGCCCTTCCTAAGGAGCAGAGGTCTCACCAGAAGTCCAAGCACATCGAGCAGTGAAACCACCTCATCCACGATTACCTCAAGAAGGGTTATATCGAAGTTAAGAGAGTCGACTCCGTAGACAATGCGGTGGTCTGCTTATAAAGCCGTTGGGCTAGCAGAAGATCAAAGCCAACCTTGAGAAGATGGGACTTAGATTTGTAGCCAATTAGCTTTAGGTCAAGTGGGAGTTTGTTAGATATGAGTGCTCTAGAAGCCAGAATTGACTGATACTTGTAATACACTTCTAAGGGCAAAATTATAATTTTGGCTATAAATAATAAAGTTGGTTATTTTACTATCACATAAGTGTATTTAGTGTCTATGATACATTCCTTGAGTTAGTGGTAATGATAATTCATATTTTCAAGATTTGAAAATTTAAGACATGAATTTTCATTTATTAACTCATAAAGTGCTCCTGACCGTAGGATCATCATGAGGATGGTGATTGATCCGAAACGTTAGTGTACAATCACTTCTTTATAATAGATGAGTCTTGAGTCTATGATATGGAGACACCAGAGCGAGAGTACAGATACTCATTAGAGAACAAGGGCATTGAGCGTGACCACCTCGAGTAGTCATAAGGAAGTCTACCTTCTCATCGATGACTGACTCGAAGCTGTAGTGGTGTGTCTTGTTCTTTGACCTGAGGTGCATCGGTAGTTCACCTTGAGGGTGTTATAGTTTTACTACACCATGACTCGGTCTTCTAGCCATTCGAAATCCTAAGGTGTATGTTGGCTATAGCATGTTCATTGTCGGAATTGAATTGCACTAAGATGGAATCTATCTACCTCGGTGGATGAGGAGCAGCCCTATGATGATCATGAGAATCAAGTCCATAAGCCCATGGCCATGGCAGAGAGTGAAATAATAGAAAGATTTTCTATTAAGATTTTCACATCAGACGTGAATCGAATGATTAAATCATATGATAGAAATTAGGGTTTGACGAGTTCATCTTAATCCTGATCTGCTCAGGGCTCAAGATAGAAGAACTTAATCACACAAGTAGCTACACCGAGAGGTTCATTTTTAGTTTTGATGGGTTGCCACCATATGCTGCTAGGTGTCACTGATAGATTTTGGGAGCAATTAGAATGATTTAGATGATTGATAATTCTAAGTTGTCTGAATTAGAAAAGTTCTGATCCATCGAAAGAAGTTTTGATGATGTCGATGATGGAGATCATGACATATCCCATTATCATACAGAATTGAACCTAACTAGATCACACAAATAAGGGTTTGGATCTAGATATCATCAATTGGACTTATCTAGTTCAATTGATTTGAATAAGATTCAATTAGGTTCAAGGAAATCGTGCTAGCACACAATTGAGCCTAACATTCTCCTTTTTCTATCTTAAAAGTTGTCTCAACTTAGCCAAATAAGTTTATACTCACTCAGGTAACTTTACCTAGTCTGACTGGAGCTTGTCCAAGTTAGAAAAGGATTGTCTTAATTTATGAGATAAATTTGGGACAACACCTAACATTTTTCATCACCTGCTAATTCTTGTACTCTGACTTGCTCAAACGTTGACCTTTGACCCTTGAACATCTGCCCATGTGTCATGCACTTATTAGAGAGTAGATAGGGACTTGTCCCCTCTTTGAAAATTGGAAGGAAGTGGGTGCATACCTAGGATGGCATGCACCCATGGATAGGGATGCTGGAGTCCCATACGGATGAGACTCTAGGTTACTTGTTGGATTCAAACTAGGTGACCCTCATCTATAGACTTTGACCAGTCTTAGGCACCACCTTAGGATGAATCCATGGGTCTCTCATTCCACCAATTAGATTTAGATCTAATTGAACGAAGCAACAAGATTGGCTGAGGTGATGCAGCACTGCATGGCGCAGTAGAATCTATAAATAGACCCTATCTGCGCCCACTTTCAAAGAGTTCATCTTAAGCCATGCCCCAAGGCTGCCCTTCTTCCTTCTCCATGCCACCATCTGGACCTCTCCCTCCTCTCCACACCCAAGAAAGTTGGGTTCTTTTGATTCATGTGAGTCAAGTAAGAAAGGCTGACGAAAAATGAAGCAGGAAGCACTACTGCAGAGACGACGGGTGATCTTCAGAAGATGTTTTGAAGATCCTCCAAATTAGATCTAGATCTGATTTTTGAAAAAAATAAAGAGAAGGAGAAGATCTCCAGATCCGGCCTGAGTGGATACCGATAGAGTCCAGGCGCTTGCGTGGCTAGATCTAGAACCTCAAAGCTTCTGTAGGATCATCAACGAATAATCAGATTACCAAAGATCAAGATAAAAATTAATTCAGAATTAATTTAGTTTTATTTTTTTAATTATCAGTTTGTAAATCAAATCTAAAAAAGTGTTAGATCTGATCTAGATCTGATAGAAAATTTTTAAAATATGTCCCTTGATCCAATCAGATCTGAACAAATCTGACCCAAAAAATCAGGATTTTTCTTCAAAACATATTTAGCTCAGTCGAGACAACTTTTAATGATAGTAGAAGAAGAACATTAGGCTCAATCATGTACTAGCATGATTTTCTTAAACCTAATTGAATCTAATTCAAATCAATTGAATTGGGTTAATCTAATTGATGATATCCAGATCTAAATCCTTATTTTTGTGATCTAGTTAGATTCAGTTCTGTATAGTAATGAGATATGTCGTGATCTCTATCATCATCATCATCAAAATACCTTTCGATGGATCAGAACTCTTCTGATTCAGACAACTAGAATGATTGATCAGCTAAATCATTCTAATTGCTCCCAAAGTCCACCAGTGACATCTAGCAGTATATTGTGGCAGCCCATCAAAATTGAAAATGAACCTCTTGGTGTAGCTACTTGTGTGATTAGGTTCTTCTATCTTGAGCCTCAATCAGATTAGGGTTTAGGTGAACTCATCAAACTCTAATTTCTATCATATGATTTAACCATTCGATTCAAGTCCGATGTGAAAATCTTAATAGAAACTCTTTCTATTATTTCACTCTACCATGGCCATGGGCTTATGGACATGATTCTCATGATTATCACAGAGCTGCTCCTCATCCACCGAGGTAGATAGATTTTCTGTTGGTACAATCCAATTCCTACAATGAACATGCTAATGCCAACATGTACCTTAAGATTTCGAATGGCTAGGAGATCGAGTCATGGTGTAGTCAAACTATAAAACCCTCAAGGTGAACTACCGATGCACCTCAGGTCAAATAACCAGATACACCACTGCAGCTTCGAGTCAATCATCAATGAGAAGGTGGACTTCCTTATGAGTTCTCGAGGTGGTCACGCTTAGTGCCCTTATTCTCTAACGACTATCTGTACTCTCGCTCCAGTGTCTCTACACCATAGACTCAAGACTCATCTACTATAAAGAAGTGATTGTACACCAACCTTCCAGATCAATCACCATCCTCATGATGATCCTATGGTTGGAAGCATTTTATGAGTTAATAACGAAAATTCATATCTTAAATTTTCAACTCTTGAAAATATGAATTATCATTATCATTAACTCAAGGGATGTATCACAGACACTAGATAAATATTTATGATAGAAAAATAACTCTTTCTTTTTATTTATAGTCAAAATTATAATTTTGCCCCTAGATGTGTTTTATAAGTGTCGGGCAATTCTGGCTTCTAGGGCACACAAATCTAACAAACTCCCACTTGGCCTAAAGTCAATCGACTGCAAATCTATGTCCCATCTTCTCAAGGTCGGCTTCAATCTTCTACTAGCCCAACGACTTTGTAAGTGGGTCTACTGCATTATCTACGGAGTCGACTCTCCTGACCTTGACGTAACCCTTCTCGAGGTAATCACGGATGAGGTGGTATCGCCACTTGATGTGCTTGAATTTTTTATGAGATCTCAGCTCGTTAGCAAGGGCTATGGTGCCATTATTGTCACAGTATAGAGAAATGGCATCTGATTGTATCACTCTGATCTCTATGGCAAACTTCTTATACCAGAATGCCTCCTTCGCAGCTTCTGATGCAGTGATGTATTCTACTTCCATGGTGAAATCTGCTATCACTGTCTGCTTGAAATTTTTCCAACTGACAATTCCTTCATTACACACAAACAGACTGCCAGATGTCGACTTTCGATCATCTATATCGGACATAAAGTTCGAGTCTGTATATCCCTAGACTTGGAGTTCTCCATTACCAAAGACTAACAACATATCCTTAGTTCTTCTCAAGTACTTAAGGATACATTTCATAGAAGTCCAATATTCTTCATCTAGATTCAACTGATATCTGCTCGTGACACTAATAGCATGGGCTATATCAGGTCATGTACATAACATGGCATACATGAGGCTCCCTATTGCTGAAGCATAAGGGATCTTGCTCATGTGTTCTATTTCCTCAGATGTACTAGGGCACATCTTCTTGGAAAGATGAATGCCAAGTTTGAAGGGTACTGATTCCCTCTTACAGTTTTCCACGCTAAACATCTTTAGCACTTTTTCTATGTACATTTTCTGTGAAAGTTCTAGCTTCCTATTCGATCTATCTCTATAGATCTTAATTCCTAGAATAAAGTATGCTTTTTCTAGGTCTTTCATGGAGAATTCTTTAGATAATCATATTTTAACTATGGTCAACATGAAAATATCATTCTCAATAAGGAGGATATCATCCATGTACAATATGAGAAAGATGATAGCGCTTCCACTGATCTTTCTGAAGACATAAGGCTCCTCCTCGTTCTTGATGAAACTAAATAATTTGATCACATCATTAAAATGAGTATTCCAGCTCCGAGATGCTTGCTTAAGTCCATATTTCATAATCAAAATAGGCTGCAACAGCAACCAATGTGTAGATGGATTTAAGTATTACTACTGACGAAAAGGTATCTTGATAGTCAATGTCTTCGTGTTGACTATAACCTTTTGCCACTAATCTAGCTTTGAATGTCTCCACATTTTCATCTGCACCAATCCTTCTCTTGTTGATCCATTTACACCCAATAGGTACTATATGTTCTGGTGGATCTACCAAGGTCCAGACTTGGTTTGAGTGCATCGAGTCAATTTCTGACTTCATTGTCTCTAACCATTTTTCGGAGTCGATATCCGATATTGCCTCGTTATAGGTTTTCGGATCATCACCATGAACCCCATTATCTACTAGGAACATTTTCTCTAATTTCTTTGAAATAGTATCTAAGTAGCTCTCAGGGGGACAGAAAACCCTTTTCGATCTATGAGGTGGAGGAGGAAGTGATTGTATTGGCTCAACCTGATTTGGTTCCATTTGGTCCTTAGCTCATTGCTCTTGTGAGACTTTCTCACCAAGCTTGATCTGCTTTCCAATGCTGCGATATTCAATAAACTATTTTTTAAGAAAGATGGCATGTGGACTCACAATCACATTGTGATCTTCTGAAATATAGAAATAATATCCTAATGACTCTTTAGGATATCCTATAAATCGAGCTCTAAAGGATCTAAAGTCTAACTTATCCGCTTGTTGTCTTTTGACATGAGCTGGACAATCCAAATTCTGAGATGACTCAGACTTGATTTCTTACCATGCCATATCTCATACGGTATGGTAGGAACGGTTTTAGAAGAAACCCTATTCAGTAAATATATTGCAGTTAATAAAGAGTGTCTCTAAAGATAATCAGAGAGGTCTACAAAGCTCATCATGGATTGGACCGTATCTAATAGGGTTCGGTTCCTCCATTATAAAATTTCGTTGAGTTGAGATGTTCCGGGTGGAGTCCATTAAGAGACTATGCCATTTTTCTTAAGATAGTCCAAGAATTCTCGACTAAGGTATTCATCTCCTCGATCTGATCGAAGAACCTTAATGGGTTTTCTAATTTATTTTTCTACTTCATGTCTAAATTCCTTAAACCTTTCAAAAGCTTCGGACTTGTATCTCATATGATACACATACCCATACATAGATAAATCATCGATAAAAGTTATGAAGTAGACAAAATTACCTCTAGCCGGCACATCAAATGGGTCACACACATTAGTATGTACTAGGGCAAGAAGATCCACGGTCCTTTTCCTATGTCCTACAAAAGGAAGCTTTAGTCATTTTGCCATGAAGATAGATTCATTCACAAATTGGATATGACTCGAAAGTCAACAAACTCAATAGCCCAATTTTCTCTAATTTGTTAACCCTATCTTCTGCTATATGACCTAGTCTTAGGTGCCATAGATACCTATCATTTGGACTATCCCTAGGTCATTTCATGGCATTCACATTTTGCTCAATATTAAAAATAGATACATCAATATGTAACTGATAAAGACCGTTAATAAGAAAACCACTTGCAATTTTATTTCTTTCATAAAGAATGTTACAATGGTCCTTAAGAAAACTAATTACATAGCCTTCTAGTGCTAGGCATAAAATAGAAATCAAATTCCTGCTTGCTGCAGGCACATAATAACAGTCTTTTAAAACTAAGTCTAAATCCAGATGGTAGTCGAAGAGGGTATGTTTCCACGGCCACGACAGCAACTCTTGCTCCATTTTCGATGCATAGGATCATCTCACCATCCCTCAGCCTCCTGCTATCCTCAAGACCCTGCATGGAAGTGCACAAATGAGCACTAGAACCAGAGTCAAGCACCCAACTGGATGCAGAAGAAATCATAAGGTTAGACTCAATAACGAGCATACCTCCAGAAGGACCTGCCTCCTTCTTATTCTTCAGGGTGGCCAGGTAAGTAGGGCAGTTCCATTTCTAGTGGCCGTTATTGTTATAATGAAAATACTTTTCTTTATCAGCGGTCTTTTTCTTCAGCTCTATCTTTTTCTTCTTTCCTCCTTCCACCTTCTACTTTTTCATAGACTTCTTCTTCTTTTCAAAAGACTTTCTCTTGAAAGAAGTCCGTTCCATAGCAAGCACTGAGCCTTTAGAACCTTTCATGGAAAGCTCAGCAGTAACCAGCATATCATAAGCTCGATCAGAAAATTTTGAAGTTTATGCATATGGTAGTTCATGATGAACTGCCCATATGCATCAGTCAAGGATTGCAGAATTATATCATTCCATAGATCCAGATCCAACTTCACTCCGAGCTTCTCAAGCTCTTCTAAGTTCTTGATCATCATCAGACAATGATCTTGGACTGACTGTCCATCACGCATTTTAGCCTTGAATAGTCGTTTAGTGACTTGATACTTGGCTACGTGACTCTGTTCACCAAACATCTCTTGTAGGTGAGCCAACATTTGATGGGCAGTCCTGATATCTTCATGTTGGTGCTGAAGTTCATCAGACATTGAGCCAAATGTGTAATATCTGGCCTTATTATCTTCATTCATCCACTTTTCAAGAGACATTCACTATTCGATGGATGGACGAGCTGATAAGGTGGGAGGGTCCTGATCCAATACATGAGTTAACTTCTCAAAACCCAAAATAATTTTGAAGTTTTAAAGCCAATCCTTGTAATTGGGTTCGGTCAGTCTATGGGTGTTTAGGATTCATGTTGGTGGATTGGACGCAGATATTTTCCTATAGAGAGTCAAAGTTTCTGGTTAGATCTTGTAATTAAGACTCGACCAATTTATTTAGAAGTTATAATTTTTAAACAAATTAGCATCTATTATTCTCGGATCCTTACACTCCCTCTGTAGAGATGTGAAAATCTACATGATTAATAATTTTTAGTGGGTGGTGCGGTCCCACCAACTGACTCATCACCTCATCTAACAGTTATTATCGATGGGTTAGCCAATGAGTGAATAACTCTTGTTCAATGATTCTCTAATCATGGTGCATCCAAACTTATCTCTAATTCATGAATCTCACCATGCTCGAAATATTGATCCACTCCTTTGTTAAGTCAGACCCACCATTTGCATAGATTGGAATCCTAATTGAGTCTCTCACCATGTTCGGAATATTGAGCCCAATCCATCCTCCAGCTCATAGCATCCAATGCCTAATAGATATGGTTGCATCTTTTTGGTGCAATTGAACTACTATAACCAGTTGAGAATAATCAACCCCAGGAAGGGCCAGCACATCTACAATTATGGAAGACCATAGACTTAATCTTTTCTTTCAAAAATTTAATTTAGGTCTCATTAAACTAGACTTGACTTAGTCATAACAATTATGACTAACCTAGTGGCATGGGTTAGCTTAGATCATTGACCACCTCATATTAGGATTGAGCCAATAAATATGGCCAGGTAAGTGAGACAGGTGGAAGAGATATGCCATTAACTCGATAAGAATGCATTCGGATCGAGTAGCTCCCAATTAAAAATCAGTTGTTCATATCTGCTAAAGTTATCTTAGACACCAAATTGTTGAGCCAGAACTAATTTGGTTAGCCTATAATTCAGACTCTAACCACTAAGCCTAATTAGGTCTTAGCTTGATCGATCACTCACATGACTCGATCTTGACCCAGACATAATCCTATTAGGCTGATCAATCTAAGCACTATTGATCCTATCTAACCAACTCTTGATTTGATTTGATCAACCGCTTAGACCTAATTGAGCTACTCAAGTTCGAACCTAATTTTATGAATATGTCTTAGATCTAAAATTCTGAATTTTAGACCTAACATATATTTCATAATTTTAATTCTTAATTATGTTTAGGGTTCATAAATAAAACATGTATATAAAGTCCTAGGATTTTAGGATCTAGGATTTTGCAGAAAGTAAGTTCTTGATTTTTTATTAAGGATGAATGCGCAGCACCCTTACACATCATAAGAACACCCCATCGAATGGAAGGAGAGGGCATTTAAATCCTACATTATTCTTATGACCGGACGGCCAAGGGGAACACCTTAATCAGAAATATACAAAACTACAAAACTAGTTAGATCTACTTCATATATCTCATATACAAAAATTGATCTAACTATAAACATGTTTTACATACATCTCATGTATCATATTATGAATGTTTACAGATCTAAATTATCCCATAATTATCTAAAAAATTAGATTTAAACGGATCACATCAAAATAAATTTTAATCTAGACAACTATGTAGAACTATTCTACAACTAGTCTAAACATGCATTCATCATATCTCATATGAACCAAAATTAAATAATTTTATTTCTTATTTTTAGATATTATTATAATAATTATAATATCAAAAAATAATAAATAAATAAATCTAAAATCATAACTTAATTAAATTAAATTATGATCATGCAAGACTATGTATAGAATAGTTCTATTTAACTAGTCATGCATGTTTTAAAACTTAGATCTAAATTATTTAACTATAGTTTTCTTGATTTTAGATCTAAGCACATCTCATGTGACATCTAAAATTTCTTATTTATTAGATCAAAAATAAATTTATATTATATCTAAATAATTTTTAGAACCTAGCTCTGATACCAGTTGAAGAAGAAATTCTGATTTTTTGGATCAGGTTTGTTCAGATCTGATTGGATCAAGAGAGATATTTCAAAAATTTATCTTATAAATCTAGATTAGATTTGAGATATTTTAGATCTGATTTTATAGATCTAATAAATAAAAATAAAAATAAATTAAATCAAATCTGATTTAATTTGTACCTTGATGTTGGGTAATCACATTACCCATTGATGATCCTACTGATTACCAGAGGTTCTGGATCTAGCCATGCAAGCGCCTCACCTCTACTAGTATCCACTCAGACTGGATCTGAAGATCTTCTCCTTCTTTATCATCTATCCAAATATCAGATCTGGATCTAATTTGGAGGATCTTCAAAACTCCTTTTGAAGATCTAGAATCGTCTCTTGCAGCAGCGATGTCTTCTTTCTTTATCATCACCTTTCTCTTGCCTGGATCGCACCAAACTGGAGCCAAAATCCCATTAGGCATGGAGAGGCGAGAGAGGACCAGAAGATGGCATGGAGGAGGGAGAGGGGCAGCCTTGGGGCATGGGCTAAGAGAGAACTTGTTGAAAGCTAGGCACAGACAGGATTTATATAGACCTTGCTGTGCCATGCAGTGCCACATCATCCTGACCAATAACGTCACTTCATGCAATCAGATCTAAATCTAATTGGTGGGATGATATCACCTGATCCAATTAGATGAGAGCCCTCTCAAATCATCCTTAGGTGGCATTAAGGCTGATCAAAGCTGAGTCTTAGGCGCCTACCTAAGTTGATTCCAAGAAGCAACCTGAAGTCCCATCCGTATGGGACTCCAGGCATCCCTATCCATGGGCGCATGCCTACCTGGAGTCCCATCCGTATGGGACTCTAGGCATCGCTATCCATGGTGCATGCCTTCCTAGGCATGTGCCCCCTCCTTTCCAATTTCTAGCAAGGGGACAAGCCCCTATCTAGTCTCCTATGGGTGCATGACACATGGGCAGATGTCCAAGTGTCAAAGGTCAACATTTGACGAAAGTCAAAGGGCAAATATTAGCAAGTGACAAAAATTAGCAGGTGTTATCTTCAATTTATCTAATAAATTAAGACAACCCTTTTCTAATTTGGATAAGCTCCAATCAGACCAAGAAAAGATACCTGAGTGAGCACAAACACATTTGGCTCAGTCGAGATAACTTTTAATGATAGTAGAAGGAGAACATTAGGCTCAATCGTGTGCTAGCATGATTTTCTTGAACCTAATTGAATCTAATTCAAATCAATTGAACTGAATTAGTCTAATTGATGATATCCAGATCCAAACCCATATTTGTGTGACTCAGATAGGTTCAGTTCTGTATGGTAATGGGATATGTCATGATCTCTATCATCATCATCATCGAAACACCTTTCGATGGATCAGAACTCTTCTAATTCAGATAACTAGAATGATTGATCATCTAAATCATTCTAATTGCTTCCAAAATCCACTAGTGACATCTAGCAGTATATGGTGGCAACCCATCAAAATTAAAAATGAACCTCTCGGTGCAGCTACCTATGTGATTAAGTTCTTCTATCTTGAGCTCCGATCAGATTAGGGCTAAGATGAACTCGTCAAATCCTAATTTCCATCATATGATTTAATCATTCGATTCAAGTCTGATGTGAAAACCTTAGTAGAAACTCTTTCTATTATTTCACTCTACCATGGCCATGGGCCTATGGACTCAATTCTCATGATTATCATATGGCTACTCCTTATCCACCAAGGTAGATAGATTTTCTCTTAGTGCAATCCAATTCTTACAATGAACATGGTATAGCCAACATACATCTCAAGGTTTCGAATGGCTAGGAGATCAAGTCATGGTGTATCCGAGCTATAACAACCTCAAGGTGAACTGCTGATGCACCTTAGGTCAAAGAATCAAATACACCACTGTAGCTTCGAGTCAGTCATCGACGAGAAGGTAGACTTTCTTATGACTGCTCGAGGTGGTCACGCCCAGTGCCCTCCTTCTCTAATGAGTATCTGTACTCTCGCACCAATGTCTCTACACCATAGACTCAGAACTCATCTACTATAAAGAAGAGATTGTACACCAACCTTTCGGATCAATCACCATCCTCATAATGATCCTACGGTCGGGAGCATTTTATGAGTTAATAACAAAAATTAATGTCTTAAATTTTTAACTCTTGAAAATATGAATTATCATTACTATTAACTCAAGGGATGTATCACAGACACTATATACACATTTGTGATAGAAAATAACTCATTTTTTTATTTATAATTAAAATTATAATTTTGCCCCTAGAAGTATTTTACAAGTGTCGGCCAATTCTGACTTCTAAGGCATACAAATCTAACATTATCATGCCTATTAACTTAATTGATATATCACAGATACTTTAATATACAATGTGATAGAATAAATAATCCTTTAATTGATTTTAAGTCAAAATTATGAAAATGTTCCTAGAAAGTATTTAACAACTGTTAGCCAATCTGGCTTCTAGGGTACGCATCTAACAAACTCCCACTTGACCTAATGTCAATTGACTATAAATCTAAGTTCCATCTTCTCAAGGTGGGCTTGGATCTTCTACAGGCCTAAAGACTTCGTCATTGGGTCAATCGCATGTTCTAAGGTGTCGACTCTCTTAATCTTGATGTGTTCCTTCTCGAGGTAATCATAGATGAGGTGGAACCATCTTTTTGGAACTCTTTCAACTTACAATACCATCAGTACATAGGAATAAACTTTCAGATGTTGACTTTCGATCATCTATATCAAACATAAAGTTTGAGTCTGCATATCCTTGGACCTAGAGTTCACCATGCTGAACCTCTTCAGCACCTCCTCTATGTGAAAGACTCAGCATTCTCTTCAGTCTATCTCTATAGACCTTAAAACCAAAAATGAAGGATGCCTTACCTAGGTATATCATAGAAAATTTCTTAGATAACCATTTCTTGTCATATGTCAGCATGAAAATATCATTCTCAATTAGGAGGATGTCATCCATGTATCGTTAGGGTGCTGAAATATACTGAATAAAAGTTCTTTTCTTCTAAAAAACTTTTCTTCTCTTCTTCTCTATTTCTTGATTTATTTGATCATGCTTCCATAGAGATCTCTAAGAAGTACTTCCTTGGTTGCCTGGCTAATCACTGATGGCCACGCCGATCTATGTGGAAAGAGCGTATATTCCCAACATTTGGTATCAGAGCGGTGTTGCATGAAAGGAAGGGAGTCACCTATGGTTTACTACATCCAGGATTTGTTGCACCAGGTTTAATCCTAAAACTTCTAGTTTGCTTCGTGGTTGTCTCTAGATTGAGGTAAAGATTGTTTATATGGAGGAATGGTGATATAGAAGTTTGGAAAGAGGATCTAGGGCTAGTTAGATCTTCTATGAAGGGTAGTTTTACTGATGTATGATCGTGAAGGGTGTTAGGGATCTATTCCTGATTTATTTGAAGTCAGGGAATCAAGTGGATTCAAGATAAATTTTGAGAGGTTCAACAACAAGGAAAACATTATCCTATGGCAGCAAAGAGTAAAGGACTTGTTAGTTCAGTAGAGGATCTATAAGGTCTTGACAAAAGAAAGGCCGGAAAAGATCAGTGCTGAGGATTGAAAAGAGTTGGAGGAAATTTCTTTTAACACAATTTGGATGTGCTTGGCCGATCAGATTTTGTGTGAGGTTTGCACAGAGACTATGGCAAAGGGGCTCTAGGAGAGACTGGAGAACACATATATGGGAAAGAACATGATGAACAAGCTGTGGTTAAAGAAACAGCTATATAGTCTGAGGATGTCGAAGGTGGAGATCTTGTTGCACATATCCAAAGGTTCAATCAGGTGTATTCTGAGATGATGAGTTTGGATGTGAAGATCGATGAGGAGGATCGAGCATTGCTGCTATTATGTTCTCTCCTAGGTTCATATGATGGTCTCATAACAACTCTAGTTTATGGGAAGGAGATCCTAAACTATGAAGAGATTGTTGGTGTGCTCAGATCAAATGAGCAAAGAGAGAAGATCTGCAAGAGAGACCCTAAGTCTGAGATCTTGGCTGTGAACGAAAGATAGGGAAGATCAAAGAAGAAGACAAGAGAAAAATCCAAGGGCAGGTCAATGTCTTGCGATCAGAGGAAGATAACATTGAAATATTATAAATGTCATCAGTCTGGACACTTAAGGAGAGATTATCCCCTTTCAAGATCACAAAAAGGAAAGGCCAGCAAGAAAGATGATACAGCTTCTATGAGTAGTGGAGAAGACCTGCTAGTTGTATCGGATGGATCCATAGAGTGTGATACTATGTGCATATTAGATTCAGCATGCTCGCACCACTAGACTTCTCATCGAAAATAGTTTGCTACCTACCAAAAGACTGATGGTGGAAGTGTCAGCCTTGGAGATGATCACTCATGTAAAATAGCTGGAATTGACTCAGTTGGGAACTAGGTCAACGCAGTCTAGGACTGGATTGGCTAGGTCTCGAAGAAAAATACAGATAGAGAGCAACATTTTTGGACAATTGGCATGGTACGCAACTAGGTCAGCTCAGTCTGGGACTGGCCAACCCAGTCGCAGGTTAGCTGGCTCAATCTGAAACTGGGCCGGCTCAGTTTTCACAGATTATTATTTTGTATACGTGGGTTGTTTGGGTTTGAAAAGTTTTCAAGGAGCTTGGACTTGACCCTTTGTAAAGTATATATACTGGAAATAGGTCAAGGTTGTTAGGGTGCTGAAATATACTGAATAAAAGCTCTTTTCTCCCAAAAATATCTTCTTCTCTTCTTCTCTATTCCTTGATTTATTTGATCATACTTTCATAGAGATCTCTAAGAAGTACTTCCTTGATTGCTTGGCTAATCACCAACGGCCATGTCGATCCATTTGGGAAGAGCGCATATTTTCAACATTTACAATACGAGGAAGACAACCATGCTTTCATTGACCTTCTTGAACATACTTGATTTCTCCTCATTCTTGATTAAACCAAATGATTTGATTACATCAAGCATTCCAACTTCAAGATGCTTGCTTGAGTCCATAGATGGACCTTCGCAGCTTGTAGACCTTTGTGTTCACCATCACTGGATGTGAAAATAAATGGTTGTTCCATATAAATATCTTCATCAAGGTATCCAATTATGAACTCTATTATCATATCCATCTATCATATTTCATAATTGAAATATGCTATAATGGCAAGCAATATGCGGATGGATGGCCACTGACGAGAAGGTAACCTGATACCCTTTCGCCACTAGCCTAGCTTTAAATGTCTCTACATTCTCATCTGCATATATCTTTCTCTTGAAGATCCATTTATACCCAATAGGTACTATACCTTTAGGTGGATCTACCAAGATCCAGATTTGGTTCAAATGCATCAAGTCAATCTTTGACTTCATTGGCTCTTACCAATTCTCGGAGTCGATATCTGATGTCACCACATTATAGGTTCTGGGATCATCACTATGAATCCATTTCCATGAGGAACATTTTTTCTACATCCTCTAAGATAGTACCTAAGTACCTTCAAGAGGATGGAAAATTCTATTTGACCTACGAGGTGGAAGAGGTAGTGAATTATAGATCGACTCAGACTAATTGGGTTGCTTAGGTTCCTTGGCTCTTTACTCTTTGGAGACTTTCTCCTCGAGCTTAATTTGTCTTCCGATGTCACCATCTTGAGCAAACTATTTTTCAAGAAAAATGATGTGTCTACCCACAATCACATTATGATTTTTTGAAAGATAGAAGTAATACCTAATAACTCTTTAGGATATCTAATCAACTGAGCTATAAGGGACCAAGATTCTAACTTATTTGCCATCAGACAATCCAAATTCTGAGATGACTCAGACTTGGCCTCTTACAATGCCATATTTCATATTGTGTGATAGGAACAGTTTTAGATGGAACCTTATTAAACAATGTTCCTAAAGAAACTCAAGAAGATCCATGAGGCTCATCACGGATCGGACCATATCTAATAGTATCCATTTTCTCTATTCAAAAACCCTATTCAGTTGAGGCATTTCAAGTGAATTCCATTATGAGACTATACCATTGTACTTGAGATAGTCCAAAAATTTTTGACTAAGGTATTCACCTCCTCGATCTGATCGAAGAACCTTAATGGAGTTTTCAATTTGCTTTTCTACTTCATGTCTAAATTTTTTAAACTTTTCAATGGTTTCAGACTTGTGTCATTATTAGATATATGTGCCCTAGAAGGCAAAATTGGCTGACACTTGTAATACACTTCTAGGGGCAAAATTATAATTTTGACTATAATCAATAAAATGGGTTATTTTCTATCACATATGTGTATTTAGTGTCTGTGATACATTCTTTGAGTTAATGGTAATGATAATTCATATTTTCAAGAGTTGAAAATTTAAGACATGAATAATCATTATTAACTCATAAAATGCTCCGACCATAGGATCATCACGAGGATGGTGATTGATCCGAAAGGTTGGTGTACAATCGCTTCTCTTTAGTAGATGAGTCTTGAGTCTATGGTGTGGAGACATCAAAACAAGAATACAGGTACTCGATAGAGAATGAGGGCACTGAGCGTGACCACCTCGAGTAGTCATTAGGAAGTCTACCTTCTCGTCAATGACTGACTCGATGCTGTAGTGGTGTGTCTGGTTCTTTGACCTGAGGTGCATCGGCAGTTCACCTTGAGGGTGTTATAGTTTGACTACACCATAACTCGGTCTCCTAGCCATACAGAACCCTGAGGTGTATGTTGGCTATAGCATGTTCATTATAGGAACTGGATTGCATCAAGATGGAATCTATCTACCTCGGTGGTAGAGGAGTAGCCCTATGATGATCATGAGAATCAAGTCCAGAAGCCCATGGCCATGGTAGAGTGAAATAATAGAAAGAGTTTCTATTTAGGTTTTCACATCGGACTTGAATCGAATGATTACATCATATGACAGAAACTAGGGTTTGACGAGTTCACCTTAACCCTAATCTGATCGGGGCTCAAGATAGAAGAACTTAATCACATAGGTAGCTGCACCAAGAGGTTCGCATTCAGCTCTGATGGGTTGCCACCATATACTGCTAGGTGTCACTGGTGGATTTTGGGAGCAATTAGAATGATTTAGATGATCGATCATTCTAGCTGTTCGAATCAGAAGAGTTCTGATCCATCGAAAGGAGTTTCGATGATGTCGATGATAGAGATCATGACATATCCCATTACCATATAGAACTGAACCTAACTGGGTCACACAAATAAGGGTTTGAATCTAGTGATCATCAATTGAACTAATCCAGTTCAATTGATCTGAATGAGATTCAATTAGGTTCAAGAAAATCGTGCTAGCACTCGATTGAACCTAACGTTCTTCTTTTACTATCATAAATAGTTATCCTGACTGAGCCAAAAGAAGTTTGTGCTTGATCAGAGGCCTTCACTTGGTCTGACTGGAGCCTGTCCAGGTCAAAAAAGGGTTGTCTTATTTTGTAAGACAATACCTGCCATTTTTGGTCACCTGCCATTTCTCGTCCTTTGACTTTGGTCAAAAGTTGACCTTTGATAGGTCAAATGTTGACCATTGACACTTTAACTTCTATCCATGTATTGCACACCTGTTGGAGAGCTGGTGGGGGCTTGTAACCCTACTAGAACCTGGCAAGGAGGAGGGTGCACGCCACCCTAGGCGTGTGCCCAAGCTGGAGGCACCCAGGAGTCCCTGTTGGATAGGGACTCCATCTCCTTTTTGGATTTCGATTAGACTCCTCCTAAGAACCAACTTTGACTGGTCTTAGGTGCCATCTAAGGATGAATCTAAGGACTCTATTCCCACCAATCAGATTTAGATCTGATTTCATAAAGGGTTGTGATTGGTTGGGAAGAAGAGGAGTTGGATCACGCATAGTCTATAAAGAAGACCCTACACCCAACTCAAAAAGCAATTGAATTCTCTACGCCCCAAGGCTATTTGTCTCTCCCTCCTCCATGCCAAGCCCATCTTCTCTCTCTGCTCTCCACACCCAAAGTAGTTTGGGATCTTAGTTGGTGCAATCCAGATGAGACAAAAGTGACAGAAAGCTAGAAGGCTGTGCTGCTGCAAAGGACAACTACTGATCTTCGAAAGGTGTTTTGAAGATCCTCCAAATTAGATTTAGATCTAATTTTTGGAGATGTGATAGAGAAGAAGAGGATCTCCAGATCCATCCTGAGTGGATACCGATAGAGTCCAGGCACTTGCATGGCTAGATCCAGAATCTTCCATTGCTTACAGGATCATCAATGGGTAATAGGATTACCCTACATCGAGATAAATTAAATTTGATTTAATTTATCTAGATTTTATTTTTATTATGAGAATAATAAGAATTAGATTTAAAATATCTCAAATAAAATTTAGATCAAAAATAAAAATTTTTAAAATATATCTCTTGATCCGATTAGATCTGAATGAACCTGGTCCGGAAAATTAGGATTTTCCTTCAAATGGTATCAGAGCCATGGTTCTAAAGTGTTTAGATCTGATTTTATATTTATTTTAATCAAAAAATAAGTAATTTTTGATGTCACATGAGATGTGATCAAATTTAAAATTAGAAAAATTAAAATTAAATAATTTGGATCTAAGATTAGAAAATATGCATGACTAGTTCTAAAATAGAATAGTTCTATAGAATAGTCTTGCATGTTTATAATTTAATTTGATTAAATCATATTTTAGATCTATTTATTTACTATTTTTTGATATTATAATTATTATAATAATATCTAAAAAATAGCAAATAAAAATTATTTAATTTTAACATCATATGAGATATGATTGATGCATGTCTAGACTAGTTGTAGAATAGTTCTACATAGTTGTCTAGATTAGAATTTATTTTGATAAGATCAATTTAAATCTAATTTTTTAGATTATTATGAGATAATTTAGATCTAAAAATATGCATGATTCGATACATGAGATGTATGCAAAATATGCCATGATTAGATCTAATTTGTATATGAGATATATGATATAGATCTAAAACTATTTTTGTAGTATTACATGTTCCTGATTAAGGCATTCCTCTTGGCCGTCCGGTCATAAGAACGAAGAAGGGTTTAAAGGCCCTCTCCTTCCCATCTGATGGGGTGTTCTTATGACGTGTAGGGGTGCTGCGCGTTCGTCCTTAATCAGAAAATCCAAAACTTACTTTCTGCAAAACCCTAGATCCTGAAACCCTAGGATTTATTGTGCATATTTTGTTTATGAACCCTACTTAATTAAGAATTAAGTTTATGGAAATATTAATTAGGTCTAAAATTGAGAATTTTAGATCTAAGACATATTCATAATACTGGGTTCGGGCTTGGGTAGCTCAATTAGGTCTAAGCGGTTGATCAAACCGAATCAAGAGTTGGTTAGATGGGATCAACAATGCTTAAATTGACCAGCCTAATAGGATTAAGTCTGGGTCAAGATCGAGTCACGATCAAGCAAGACCTAATTAGGCTCAGAGGTTAGAGTCTGGATTGTAGGCTAACCCAATTGGTTCTGACTCAATAATTTGGTGTCTAAGGTAAGTTTGGCACATACGACCGACTGGTTTTTAATTGGAAGCTACTCGACCTGAATGCATTCTTGTACGAGTTAATGGCATATTCCCTTCCACCGATCTCACTTACCTGGCCATATCTGTTGACACAGTTCTGATCTGAGGTGGTCAATAATCCGAGCTAACCCATGCCACTAGGTTAGTCATAATTGTTATGACTATGACAAGTCTAGTTTAATGAGACCTGAATCAATTCTCCCTAAGAAAAGATTAAGTCTGAGGTCTTCCACCATTGTAGATGTGCGGGCCCTTCCCGGGGTTGATTGTTCTCGACTGGATACAGTGGCTCAGTTGCACCGAAAGATGCAACCATGTCTATTAGGCATTGGATGCTATGGGCTGGAGGATGAGTTGGGCTCAATATTTTGGATACGGTGAGAGACTCAATTAGGAAATCCAGTCTGTATGCAAATGGTGGGTCTGACTTAACTAAGGAGTGGATCAATATTTTGGATACGGTGAGATTCATGAATTAGAGACCAAGTTTGGGTGCACCATGATTAGAGAATCATTGAACAAGAGTTGTTCACTCATTGGCTAACCCATCACCAATAACTGTTAGGTGAGGTGATGAGTCAGTTGGTGAGACCGCACCACCCACTAGAAATCATTAATCGTGGAGATTTTTGCATCTCTACAGAGGGAGTGTAGGGATCCGAGAAAATAGTGGAAGCTAATTTGTTTAAAAATAAAATTTTTAAACAAATTGGTCAAGTCAAAATTACAGTATCTAACTAGAATCTTTGACTCTCTACAGAAAAATGTCTGCGTCCAACCCATTAGGCACGTATCCTGGACACACATAGACTGACTGGACCCAATTATAAAGATTGGCTCAGGAACTACAAAATTATTTTGGGTTCCAAGAAGTTAACCCATGTTTTGGACCAGGACCCTCCCACCTTACCAGTCCGTCCATCCACTGAACAGAGAGCGTCTCTGAAAAAATGGATAGACGAAGATAATAAGGCCAGATATTACATGTTGGGCTCGATGTCTGATGAGCTCCAGCGCCAACATGAAGATATCGGGACTGCTCGCCAAATGTTGGCTCACCTGCAGGAGATGTTTGGTGAACAGAGTCGCGCAGCCAAATATCAAGTCACGAAATGACTTTTTAAGGCTAAGATGCGTGATGATGGGCAGTCAGTCCAAGATCACTGTCTGATGAATGATCAAGGACATGGAAGAGCTTGAGAAGCTCGGTGTGAAGTTAGGACTTGGATCTGCAGAAACGATATTATTCTGCAATCCTTGACTGATGCATATGGGCAATTCATCATGAATTACCACATGCATAAACTTCAAAATTTCCTTGGCCGAATTAATGAATATGCTGGTTACCGCTGAGCTTTCTATGAAAGGTTCTAAAGGCTCAGTTCTTGCTATGGAACGGACTTCTTCCAAAAGAAAGTCTTATGGAAAGAAAAAGAAGTCTGTGAAAAAGCAGAAAGGTGGAAGGATCAAAGAAGAAGAAGGCAGAGCCAAAGAAGAAGGGCCGATGTCAAAGAAAAGTGTTTCCATTGCAACAGCGACGGCCATTGGAAGCGGAACTGCCCTACTTACCTGGCCACCCTGAAGAACAAGAAGGAAGGTCCTTCTGGAGGTATGCTCGTTATTGAAGTCTAACCTTACGGTTTCTTCTGCATCCAGTTGGGTGCTTGACTCTGGTTCTAGTGCTCATCTGTGCACTTCTATGCAGGGTCTTGAGGATAGCAGGAGGCTGAGGGATGGAGACATGATCCTACGCATGTCAAAAAATGGAGCAAGAGTTGCTGCAGTAGCCGTGGGAACATACCCTCTTCGATTACCATCTGGTTTAGACTTAGTTTTGAAAAGACTGTTATTATGTGCCTGCAGCTAGCAGGAATTTGATTTCTGTTTCATGCTTAGCACAAGAAGGCTTATGTGATTACCTTCTTTAAGGACCATTGTAACATTCTTTATGAAAGAAATAAAATTGCAAATGGTTTCCTTATTAATGGTCTTTATCAGCTACATATTGATGTACCTATTCTAACTATCGAGCAAAACGTGAATGCCAAACGACCTAGGGATAGTCCAAATGACAGATATCTATGGCACCTGAGATTAGGTCATATAGCAGAAGATAGGATCAACAAATTGGAGAAAAATGGGCTATTGAGTCCATTGACTTCTGAGTCATATCCAACTTGTGAATCTTGTCTTCAAGGCAAAATGACTAAACTCCCTTTTGTTGGACATGGGGAAAGGGCCACAGATCTCCTTGCCCTAGTACATACTGATGTGTGCGGCCCATTTGATGTGCCGGCTAGAGGCAATTTTGTCTACTTCATTACCTTTATCGATGATCTGTCTAGGTATGGGTATGTGTATCTTATGAGACACAAGTCTGAAGCTTTTGAAAAGTTCAAAGAATTCAGACATGAAGTAGAAAAATAAACTGGAAAAACCCATTAAGGTTCTTCGATCAGATCGAGGAGGTGAATACCTTAGCCGGAAATTCCTAGACTATCTCAAGGAAAAATGGCATAGTCTCTCAATGGACTCCACCAGGAACACCTCAACTCAACGGGGTTTCAGAATGGAGAAATCGGACTCTATTGGATATGGTTCGATCCATGATGAGCTTCACAGACCTCCCTGATTTTCTTTGGGGACATTCATTGTTAACTTCAATTTATCTACTGAATAGGGTTCCCTCTAAAACCGTTCCTACCACACCGTATGAGATATGGCACGGTAAGAAACCAAGTCTGAGTCATCTCAGAATTTGGGGTTGTCCGGCTCATGTCAAAAGACAACAAGCGGACAAGTTAGAGTTTAGGTCCTTTAGAGCTCGATTCATAGGATATCCTAAAGAGTCATTAGGATACTATTTCTACATTCCAGAAGACCACAATGTGATTGTGAGTCGACATGCCATCTTTCTTGAAAAATAGTTTATTCAAGATAGCGGCATTGGAAAGCAGATTAAGCTTGATGAGAAAGTCTCACAAGTAGAACGAGCTAAGGACCAATTGGAACCAAATCAGGTTGAGCCAATAAGAACACTACCTCCTCCACCTCGTAGATCGGAAAGAGTTTTCCATCCCCCTGAAAGATACTTAGGTATTATTTCAGAGGAAAGTAGAGAAAATGTTCCTCGTAGGTAATGGTGCTCATGGTGATGATCCCAAAACCTACAACGAGGCGATATCAGATATCGACTCCGAGAAATGGCTAGAGGCAATGCAAGTCAGAAATTGACTCGATGCACTCAAACCAAGTCTGGACCTTGGTAGATCCACCAGAAGGTATAGTACCTATTGGGTGTAAATGGATCTTCAAGAGAAAGATTGGTGCAGATGGGAAATGTGGAGACATTCAAGGCTAGACTAGTGGCAAAAGGTTATAGTCAACGCGAAGGCATTGACTATCAGGATACCTTTTCCCCAGTGGCTATGCTAAAATCCATCCGCACATTGCTTGCCGTTGCAGCCTATTTCGATTATGAAATATGGCAAATGGACGTGAAAATGGCATTCTTAAATGGATATCTTGAGGAAGATATCTATATGGAACAGCCGCTAGGTTTCACATCCAGTGATACTGATCACAAGGTTTGCAAGCTGCAAAGGTCCATATATGGACTTAAGCAAGCATCTCGGAGCTGGAACACTCATTTCAATGATGTGATCAAAAAGTTTGGTTTCATCAAAAATGAAGAGGAACCATGTGTTTTCAAAAGGGTCAGTGGGAGCGCTGTTGTCTTCCTCGTATTGTACGTGGATGACATCCTCCTTATTGGGAATGATATTCCCATGTTGACATCAGTCAAAATGTGGTTGTCCAAGGAATTCTCCATGAAAGACCTAGGTGAAGCATCCTTTATTCTAGGAATTAAGGTCTATAGGGATAGACCGAATAGGATGCTAGGACTTTCACAGAAGATGTACATAGAGGAAAGTACTAAAGAGGTTTAGTATGGAAAACTCTAAGAGGGGATTAATACCCTTCAGACATGGTATTCATCTTTCCAAGAAGATGTGCCCTAGCACACCTGAGGAAAATAGAACGCATGAGCAAGATCCCTTATGCTTCTGCAATAGGGAGCCTCATGTATGCCATGCTATGTACACGACCTGATATAGCCCATGCTGTGAGTGTCACAAGCAGATATCAGTCAAATCCAGGTGAAGAACACTGGACTTCTGTGAAATGTATCCTTAAGTACTTGAGAAGAACTAAGGATATGATGTTGGTCTTTGGTAATGGAGAACTCCAAGTCCAGGGATACACAGACTCGGATTTCATGTCCGATATAGATGATCGAAAGTCGACATCTGGGAGTCTGTTTGTGTGCAATGGTGGTGCTGTCAGCTGGAAGAGTTCCAAGCAAACTGTGATAGCAGATTCCACCATGGAAGCAGAATATATCGCTGCATCAGAGGCTGCGAAGGAAGCATTCTGGTACAAGAAGTTTGCTATAGAAATTGGAGTAATGCCATCAGATGCCATTCCTCTGTACTGCGACAACAATGGCGCCATAGCCCTTGCTAAGGAGCCGAGGTCTCACCAAAAATCCAAGCACATTGAGCGGCGATACCACCTCATCCATGATTACCTCGAGAAGGGTTACGTCGAGGTCAAGAGAGTCGACTCCACAGATAATGTGGCAGACCCACTTACAAAGCCATTGGGCCAGCAGAAGATCGAAGCCCACCTTGAGAAGATGGGACTTAGACTTGTAGCCAATTGGCTTTAGGACAAGTGGGAGATTGTTAGATATATGTGCCCTAGAAGCCAGAATTGGCTGACACTTGTAATACACTTCTAGGGGCAAAATTGTAATTTTGACTATAATCAATAAAATGGGTTATTTTCTATCACATATGTGTATTTAGTGTCTGTGATACATCCTTTGAGTTAATGGTAATGATAATTCATATTTTCAAGAGTTGAAAATTTAAGACATGAATAATCATTATTAACTCATAAAATGCTCCCGACCATAGGATCATCACGAGGATGGTGATTGATCCGGAAGGTTGGTGTACAATCGCTTTTTCTTTAGTAGATGAGTCTTGAGTCTACGGTGTGGAGACACCGGAGCGAGAGTATAGGTACTCGTTAGAGAACGAGGGCACTGAGCGTGACCACCTCGAGTAGTCATTAGGAAGTCTACCTTCTCGTCAATGACTGACTCGATGCTGCAGTGGTGTGTCTGGTTCTTTGACCTGAGGTGCATCGGTAGTTCACCTTGAGGGTGTTATAGTTTGACTACACCATTAACTCGGTCTCCTAGCCATATGGAATCCTGAGGTGTATGTTGGCTATAGCATGTTCATTGTAGGAACTGGATTGCATCAAGATGGAATCTATCTACCTCGGTGGTAGAGGAGCAGCCCTATGATGATCATGAAGAATCAAGTCCAGAAGCCCATGGCCATGGCAGAGTGAAATAATAGAAAGAGTTTCTATTTAGGTTTTCACATCGGACTTGAATCGAATGATTACATCATATGATAGAAACTGGGGTTTGACGAGTTCACCTTAACCCTAATCTGATCGAGGCTCAAGATAGAAGAACTTAATCATACAGGTAGCTGCACCAAGAGGTTTGCATTCAGCTTTGATGGGTTGCCACCATATACTGCTAGGTGTCACTGGTGGATTTTGGGAGCAATTAGAATGATTTAGATGATCGATCATTATAGCTGTTCGAATCAAAAGAGTTCTGATCCATCGAATGGAGTTTCGATGATGTGGATCATGACATATCCCATTACCAGACAGAACTAATCGTTACTGGGTTACACAAACAAGGGTTTGAATTTGGTGATCATCAATTGAACTAATCTAGTTCAATTGATCTGAATGAGATTCAATTAGGTTCAAGAAAATCATGCTAGCACTCGATTGAAAGTAACGTTCTTCTTTTACTATCATAAATAGTTGTCCTGACTGAGCCAAAGGAGTTTGTGCTCAATCAGAGGTCTTCACTTGATCTGACTGGAGCCTGTCTAGGTCAGAAAAGTGTTGTCTTATTTTGTAAGACAATACCTGCCATTTTTGGTCACCTACCATTTCTCGTCCTTTGACTTTGGTCAAAAGTTAACCTTTGACTGATCAAATGTTGACCATTGACACTTTGACTTCTGTCCATATATCACGCACCTATTGGAAGCTAGTGGGGGCTTGTCCCCCTGCCAGAACCTGGCAAGGAGGAGGGCGCATGCCACCCATGGCGTGTGCCCAAGCTAGAGGCACCCAGGAGTCCCTGTTTTGATTAGACTCCTCCTAAGAGACAACTTTGACTGGTCTTAGGCACCATCTAAGGATGAATCCAAGGGACTCTATTCCCATTAATGGTGTGTGCCCAAGCTAGAGGCGCACAGGAGTCCCTGTCCAACAAGGACTCCATCTCCTTTTTGGATTCCGATTAGACTCCTCCTAAGAACCAACTTTGACTGATCTTAGGCACCATCTAAGGATGAATCCAAGGGACTCTATTCCCATCAATCAGATTTAGATCTGATTTCACAAAGGGTTGTGATTGGTTGGGAAGAAGAGGAGTTGGATCGTGCATAGTCTATAAATAAGACCCTATGCCCAACTCAAAAAGAAATTGAATTCTCTATGCCCCAAGGCTATTTGTCTCTCCCTCCTCCATGCCAAGCCCATGTTCTCCCTCTCCTCTCCATGCCCAAAGTAGTTTGGGATCTTAGTTGGTGCAATCTAGATGAGAGAAAGACGACAAAATGCTAGAAGGCTGCGCTGCTGCAAAAGACAACTGCTGATCTTCAAAAGGTATTTTGAAGATCCTCCATATCAGATTTAGATCTAATTTTTGGAGACATGATAGAGAAGAAGAGGATCTCTAGATCTAGCTCATGTGGATATCGGTAGAGGCTAGACACTTGCGTGGCTAGATCAAAAAACCTTCCGCTGCTTGTAGGATCATCAACGGATAATAGGATTACCCTACATCAAGATAAATTAAATTTGATTTAATTTATCTAGATTTTATTTTTATTATTAGAATAATAAGAATCAAATCTAAAATATCCCAGATTTGATTTGGATTAAAGAGAAAAATTTTTGAAATATATCTCTTGATTCGATCAGATCTGAATGAACCGGATCCAAAAAATCAAGATTTCTCTTCGGTCATATCAAGTACACATATTCATACCAAGATAGATTATTGATAAAGATAATAAAGTAGTTATAATTGCCTCTGGCCGGCATATCGAATGGGCTGCACGCATCTATATGTATTGGGGCAAGTAGGTCTGTGGCCCTTTCCCATGTTCCACAAAAGGAAGCTTGGTCATTTTGCCTTAAAGGCATGATTCCCAAGTCGAATATGACTTAAAAGTCAATGGATCCATTAGTCTGAATTTCTCTAATTTGTTAATCCTATCTTCAGTTATATGACCTAGCCTATGGTGCCACAGGTATCTTTCATTAACACTATCTCTAGATTATTTTGATCCTATGGCATTCACATTTTGCTCGATAGACTCAATGATGAGCATTCCTTCAGAAGCACCTTCTTTCTGCTTGTTCTTCAGGCTGGTCAGGTATGTAGGGCAATCCTGCTTCCAATGGCCATCAGAGATGTAGTGAAAACACCTTTCCTTCTCCCCGACCTTCTTATTCGGGTCGCCCTTCTCTTTTCCTTTGTTTTTTGCTTATTTGCAAACTTTTTCTTTTTTCCAAAAGACTTTCTCTTGAAAGAAGTATGCTCTATAGCCAAAACTGAGCCCTTTGAACTCTTTAAATTTTGCTCAATAGTAACCGACATGTTCATCAACTAGACCAAGGTGCACAGGAGCTAATTCATATAGAAGTTTATGATAAACTTCCATACAAATCATTGAAGGATTTCAAGATCATATCAATCTGCAGATCCTTGTCCATCAAGACATTGAGCTTCTTAAGCTCTTCTAGGTTCTTGATCATTGCCAGACAATGATCTTTGACCAACTGTCCATCATGCATTTGCACCTTAAATAGTTTTCTAGAGACTTGATAATGCACTGTGCGACTCTGATTACCAAACAACTATTGCAGGTATGCCAATGTTTGGTGAGCAGTCTTGATGTCTTCATGTTGGTGCTGCAATTCATCTGACATTAGCCTAACATGTGGCACCTTACTTTGTTATGATCGTCAACCACTTGTCATGAGATGTTCTCTGATCAGCAGTCAGATAGGCTGGTAAAGGAGAGGTCCTGGTCCAATACATAGGTCAACTTTTTTTGAACCCAAAATATTTTTGAAGTTCTTTAGCCAATCCTTATAAATTGGTCTGGTCAACTTGTGGGTATCTAGGATTCGGGCTAGAAATTTTGATGTAGATATTTTTTTATAGAGAGTTAAAGTTTCTAGTTAGACTTATAATTTAACTCAACCAATTTATTTAGAAACTCCATTCTTAAACAAATTAGGCTTCCACTATTTTCTCGGATCCCTACACTCCCTTGGCAGAGATGCAAAAATCTCCATGATCATTAATTTCTAGTGGGTGGTGCGGTCCCATCGACAGATTCACCACCTCACCTAACAGTTATTGATAATGGATCAACCGATGAGTGGACAACTCTTATCGAATGTTGCTCTGAACATTATGCACCCAAACCTGATCTCTAGTTCATGAAGCTCACCATGATCAAAATATTGCTCCACTCCTTAGTTAAGTCAAATCACCATTTGTACAAATTGGATTTCTAATTGGATCCCTCATCATATCTCGAATATTGAGCTCAACCCATCCTCCAACCCATAGCATCCAATGCCTAATAGACATGGTTGCATCTTCTCGGTGCAACTGAACCACTATATCCAGTCGAGAACAATCAACCCTGGAAAGGATCCATACATCTACAATGGTGGAAGACCTAGGACTTGATATTTTCTTAGAGAGATTTGATTTGGTCTCTTAGACATAACTAGTCATAACATTTATGACTAACCAGTGGCATGGGTTAGCTCAAATTGTTAGCCACCTCAAACCAGAACTGCATCGACTCAATCGGCCAGGTAAGTGAGATTAGTAGGAGGAATATGCCATTAACTCATCATGAATGCATTTAGATCGAGTAACTTCCAATTAAAAACCATTGATTGTATTTTCTATACATACCTTAGACACCGACTTGTATGACCAAAACTGATCGGGTTAGCTTACAATCCAGGCTTGAGCTATGGAGCTAAATTAGGTCTTAACTTGATCGACCACATGTGATCGTGAGTCAATCTTGACCCAGACTTAATCCTATTAGACTGCTCTAATCTAAGCACTCATGATCCCACCTAACCAACTCTTGATTCAGTTTGATCAACCGCTAGACCTAATTGAGCTACCCACATCCGAACCCATGATTTATGAAGGTGTCTTAGATCTAAAAATTCATAATTTTAGATCTAATTATTTTAATAAACTTAATTCTTAATTAAGTCTAAGGGTTCAATAATAAATCATGCATAAAAATTCTAGGGTTTCAAGATCTAGGATTTTGTAGAAAAGTAAGTTTTTAATTTCTAATTATGGACAAACGCGCAGCACCCCTACATGCCATAAGAGCACCCCATTGAATGGAAAAAGAGGGTCATTAAATTCTTCTTACTCTTATGACTGGATGGCTAAGAGAAATGTCTTAATCAGAAATATGAACTATACTACAAAATTATTAGATCTAAAGCATATAACTGTTACATGATTTAAGATCTAATCTATATATATATTTTGCATACATCTCATGTATCAAATTTAATATTTAAATTTATATTTTAAATTTGATTACATCTGATGCAATATCTAAAAATAAAATTTTAAATGATCTCATCAAAAAAAAAAATTTAATCCAGACTACTCATGGCATAGATCTATGGAACTAGTCTAGACATGCATTGCATATATCATACATATAAAATTTTTAAATGCGTCTCATGCTTTCAGATCTAATTATATCATATATAATATCTAAAATTTAACTAATCTAATCATATAATCTTTAAAAAATTAAATAAATATTTCATTAAATTTTTGATCTAAACTATGAGATTAAACTAGAGATCTAGTCTAGACATATGCTGCCTATATTATATATATCAAAATTTTAAATTAGATCTTATGTTTTAGATCTGATTACATCTAATGTAATATCTAAAACATAAATGATCAAATCAAAAAAAAAAATAGATCTAATCTAAAATATATTTAAAAACTATCATGATATAGAACAACAGGTCTAGACTAGCACATGCATTTTTTATGTCAAACACACACACACTCACACACACACACACACACACACACACACACATATATATATAACATGTAATTTCTGATTTTAGATCTGATTACATCCTATGTAACATCTAAAAATTAAATAATTAGATCATAAAAAAAAAATTAGATCAATCTAAAGATAGATCTAGAAGTAGCAACCTGGCTCTGATACCAGTTGAAGAAAAAAATTAGATTTTTCCTGCTGTAGGATGCATCTGATCGGATCAGATTTATAGTGAAATAATTTTAAAATTTTTTTATGATTATAATTAAATTTGAGACTTCTCAGATCTAGTTAGATTGGCCTAAAATTTAAAATTAAAATAAAAATAAAAATATTGATAAAAGGTAACACCTGATCGGGGAAATCGTTTACCCATTATGATGATCTGATGACTGATCCGAGATTTTGATTGAGCCGCGTATACGCTCGGCCTCTACCAGTATCCACTTAGATTAGATCTGAAAGTCTCCTCCTTTTGGATCTGATCTCCAAAGATTAAATCTGATGTCTTACTGTAGAGCCTTCAAAATGAACTCCAAAGGCTGCACGTTCGTCTCACGAACACCATCATCTCTTGCTAATCTTCATGCCAACGGGACTTGATCTTTACTCATAGATTTTGTCCAACTCTTGGACATGGAGAAAAGGGAGAGGATCAGATGAGGGAGGAATGGAGATGATGATTTTGGCAAGACTTCATCATAGAGAACTTTCTATTGCACAATACCTTGCATAGTGCCCTATTTATACACCAAACCAAGAGTCCCTTCACATGTGACTTTGATCAGGTCAAAGCCAACAAGAAGAAGGACTCTCCCATGATCTCCATTCCCCACACCCCTTTTTTCAGATTTTTGCCACACAAAAATAAAAGGATAAGGCATGGAATAATTTGGGATAAGGTTAAGTTGGCGCACAACTCTTATCTCCCATGAGTTTGAACTATTCAAACTTTTGATCCATTCAAAATTGATTTGAATGGGACACCTCCATACATATCCATATGGGGTGCATGGCCAAAGGGGGAGTGCATGTTAGATGTGTGCCCTAGAAGCCAGATTGGCTATCACTTGTAATATACTTCTAAGAGCAATTTTATAATTTTGAGTATAAATTAATAAATGGATTATTTTTCTATCATAGAGTGAATTTAAAAGTGTTTGTGATACATTCTTTAAGTTAATGGTAATGATAATTCATATTTTTAAGAGTTGAAAATTTAAGAGATGAATTTTCATAATTAACTCATAAATTGCTCCCAATCATAGGATCATCATGAGGATGATGATCGATCTAGAAGGTTGGTGTACGATCGCTTTCTTAGGATAGATGTGCCTTAAGTCTATGGTGTAGAGACATCGGAGTGAGAGTATAGATACTTGTTAAAGAATGAGGGCACTGAGCGTGACCACCTTGAGTAGTCATAAGGAAGTCTACCTTCTCATCGATGACTGACTCGATGTTGTAGGGATGTGTATGGTTCTTTGACTTAAGGTGCATCGACAGTTCACCTTGAGGGTGTTATAGTTTGACTACACCATAACTTGATCTCTTAGCCATTCAGAATTCTGAGGTGTATGTTGGCTATAGCATGTTCATTGTAGGAATTGGATTGCACCAATAAGAAAATCTATCTACCTTGGTGGATGAGAAGTAGCTCTATGATAATTATGAGATTGAGTCCTTAAGCCCATGATCATGACAGAGTGAAGATGATAGAAAGAGTTTCTATTAGGATTTATATTAGACTTGAATCGAATGATTAATTCATATGACGAACAATGGGTTTGACGAGTTCACCTTAACCCTAATCCTGTCGGGGCTTAAGATAGAAGAACCCAATCACACAGGTAACTGCACCAAGAGGTTCTCTTTAAGTTCTAATGTATTGCCACCATATACTGCTAGATATCATTAGTAAATTTTGGGAGCTATTAGAATAATTTTAGTGATCAATCATTCTAATTATATGAATCAGAAAAGTTCTGGTCCATTGAAAGATGTTTCGATGATATCGATGATGGAGATCGTGACATATCTCATTACCATAAAGAATTGAGTCTAACTGGATCACACAAATAAGGGTATGAATTTAAATATCATCAATTGATCTAACCCAATTCGATTGATTTGGATAAGATCCAATCAGCTTTAAGGTAATCATGCTAGCACATGATTAAGCCTGACTTTCTCCATCTGAAATCTTTTTGATTCATCGCAATCAAGTTAAATTTGATTTGACTCATTCTCATATTTTGAATAAATTTATTTTCATCTGATTGGAATATGTTCAGATCAGATTAAATGTAGAAATTAAATCTATTCATAGTCAAATTGGATTAGGGTCAAAAGTTGACCTATTTGAGAGAATTGAGGGCCACCTGATCAAATGATTCTAAAAAAATTTTTAGAAATTATTTTGATTTTATTTTTGGATATGTGATAGAGCACAAATTGTACATTAGGAGTACCAAATTTATAGATTTTTGGAGGTGTTTAGAATGAGTTATGATAGAGTTTGATTCAGATCAAACTCTTGAGGGAAGAGTCCTAGGCGCAGTGGACTCTTCTTATCTACCCATGCTGCCACCTTTTAGATTGATTTTTGATGTCAAAATTAGATGAGATCTAGAAATTTTTGTTGAGATTAGGTCTAGGAGTCCCAATGGTTAAAGAATAGAGGATTTTGATCAAAGAGGGACTCTAGCTTGGCATTATGCTTTTGTATAAGAGCCCTTGCGCCAAGGCTCTTCATATAGAAATATTTTTTATATCCAAAGGCTGCCATTTCAGATATCCCACACCTCATTTATCCTCTTTCTTCCTCTCTTCTACATGCCTAAAAGTTTAGGCACAAATTTGAGAATAAGATCCAATCAAATTATGAAGAGTTCAGCATCTACGTGATGCTGTTCGTGAGACGAACACGCTACCTTCAAAAATTTTTGAAGTACTTTCATATCAAATTCAAATCTGATCTTTGGAGGAAAAAATTTTGAGAAGAAAATATCTAGATCCTTTCCAAGTGGACACCACTAAAGGCCAGGCGCGTACATGGCTCCTTTCAGAATCTCAGGAAACATCATGAGCATCACAGAATAATCAGATTATCCAAACAAGATATGAAATTAAATTTAATTTAATTTTTATTTTAATTTTTAATATTAGATTACTATAATTAGATCTAAGAACTCTTAGATCTAATTAAATTATTTAAAAAATTTTAAAAAAATTCATCTTAAATTAGATCAGATCTGCATGATCCTATGGTGGAAAATAAGATTTTTTCTTCAACTGGTACCAGAGCTAGGTTAGCCGTTCTTTAGAGCTACCTAAGATCTGATTTAATTTTTATTTATGATCTAATTTTAAAAGATTTTAGATGTCACATCAAATATAATTAGATCTAAAATTAAAAAATTAAAAGTTAAATAATTTAGATCTAATATTTATGAGATGCATGACTAGACTAGGTATAGAATAGTTCTTTATGTAGTCTAGTATGATCATGCATTTATTTTGATTAAATATAATTTTAAATCTATTTAAATTTTAGTTTTTGATGTTATAATTATTGTAGTTAGATCTAAAAATAAAAAATAAAGTTTTTAATTTTTGATTTTCTAGTCATAGGATAGTTCTATAAGATGTCTAGAATAGTTTTATTTTTGATATGATCAAATTTAAAATTTTATTTTTTAAATTTAATATATGATATTTTAGATTTGAAAGTATGCATATTGATGATATATAAGTTGTATGCAAGACATGTATTAGTTAGATCTTTTTATATGTGACATATGATCTAACTAGTTTTGTAGTAAAAAAATTATATTTTTGATTAAGGAGTTGTCCATGGCCGTTCAGTCATAAGAATAAAGTAGGGTTTAAAGGCCCTCTCCTTTCATTCGATGGAATGTTCTTATGACATGTAGGGGTACTATGCGTTTGTCCTTAATCAAAAAATAGAACTTATTTTTTTGCAAAATTCTAGATCCTGAAATCCTAGGATTTTTATTACATATTTTATTCATGAACCCAAAATTTAATTAATAATTAAGATTATAAAATTAATTAGATCTAAAAATTATGAATTTTTAGATCTAAGATATATTCATAAAATTAGGTTCAGACTTGAGTAGCTCAATTAGGTCTAGCGGTTGATCAAACTGAATCAAGAGTTGGTTAGGTGGGATCAAAGAAAGCTTAGATTTGACCAGCCTAATAGGATTAAGTCTGGGTCAAGATCAAATCACATTGAGATGTGACTCAATCAAGTCAAGACCTAATTTGGCTCCACAGTTAAAGCCTAGATTGTAGGCTAACCCAATTGGTTCTAATTCGATAATTTGGTGTCTAAGGTAAGTTTGGTAGATACGACCGACTGATTTTTAATTGAGAGCTACTCGATTTGAATGCATTCTTGTCGATTTATTAGCATAACCCTTCCATCGGTCTCACTTACCTAGCCATTTATGTTGATCCAGTTCTGATTTGAGGTGGCCAACAATTCGAGCCAACCTGTGCCACTTGGTTAGTCATAATTATTATAACTAAGTCAAGTCAAGTTTAAATACACCTAAATTAAATCTTCCTCAGAAAATATTAAGTCTAAGGTCTTCCACCATTATAGATATACGGGCCCTTCTTAAGGTTGATTGTTTTTGACTGGATACAGTGGTTCAATTACACCGGGAAGATGCAATCATGTCAATTAGGCATTGGATGCTATGAGTTGTATTATCATCCACAACATTCTAGACATCACCAAGCTCTGATACCAAATTGTAGACCCATGATATCGCTTGAATGAAAATCATCCTTGACATCACAAGTATTGATACCAAATTGTAGATGTTAGATATGTGTGCCCTAGAAGCCAGAATTGGCTGACACTTATAATACACTTCTAGGGATAAAATTATAATTTTGACTATAAATAATAAAATAGATTATTTTCTATCATAAATGTGTATTTAGTATCTATGATACATCCCTTAAGCTAATGATAATGATAATTTTTATTTTCAAGAATTAAAAATTTAAGATAAGAATTTTTATTTATTAACTCATAAAATGCTTCCGACCGTCGGATCATCATGTGGATGATGATTGATCCGAAAGGTTGGTGTACAATCACTTCTTTATAGTAGATGAGTCTTGAGTCTAGGATGTTGAGACACCAAAGCAAGAGTACAAATACTCATTAAAGAATGAGGGCACTGAGCGTGACCACCTCAAGTAGTCTTAAAGAAGTCTACCTTCTCGTCGATGAATGACTCGAAGCTGCAGTGGTGTGTCTGATTCTTTGACCTGAGGTGCATCGACAGTTCACCATAAGGATGTTATTGTTTGACTACACTACGACTCGGTCTCCTAACCATTCGAAATCTTGAGATGTATGTTGGCTATAGCATGTTCATTATAGAAATTGGATTGCACCAAGAAGAAATCTATCTACCTCGATGGATGAGTAGCAGCCCTATGATAAACATGAGAATCAAGTCCATAAGCCCATGGCCATGGCAGAGTGAAATAATAGAAAGAGTTTCTATTAAGATTTTCACATCAGACTTGAATTGAATAATTAAATCATATGACAGAAATTAGGGTTTGACGAGTTTACCTTAACCCTAATCTGATCGAAGCTCAAGATAGAAAAACTTAATCACATAAGTTGCCGCACCAAGAGGTTTATTTTTAATTTTGATGGATTGCCACCATATACTGCTAAGTGTTACTGGTGGATTTTGGGAGCAATTAGAATGATTTAGATAATCGATCATTCTAGTTGTCTGAATCAGAAGAGTTTTGATCCATCGAAAGAAGTTTCGATGATGTCGATGATAGAGATCATGACATATCCCATTACCATATAGAATTGAATCTAACTAGGTCACACAAACAAGAATTTAGATCTGGATATCATCAATTAGACTAATCCAGTTCAATTGATTTGAATTAGATTCAATTAGGTTCAAGAAAATCGTGCTAGCATATGATTGAGCCTAACGTTCTCCTTCTACAATCATTAAAAATTGTCTCAACTGAGTCAAATATATTTCTGATCACTCAGATACCTTTACTTGGTCTAACTGAAGCTTGTTCAGGTCAGAAAAGGGTTATCTTAATTTAGGAGATAAATTTGAGACAACACCTGCCATTTTTCGTCACCTGCTAATTCTTATCTTTTGACTTTGGTCAAACATTAACCTTTTACCCTTGGACATCTACCCATGTATCATGCACCCATAGGAGAGTAGATAGGGGCCTATCCCCTTGGTAGAAATTGGAAAGAAGAGGGTGCATGCCTAGGGAGGCATGCCTACGGATGGGACTCGAGGTTGCTTCATTGAATCAACTTAGGAAGGCACCTAAGACTCAGTTTTGACCAGTCTTGGCACCACCTAAGGATGAATTGAAGGGGATCCCATCTGATTGGATTAGGTTATGTCATCCTATCAATCAGATTTAGATCTGATTGCATGAAGCAACATGATTGGCCAGGATGATGTGGCACTTCATGGTGCAGCAGGGTCTATATAAACCCTGTCTGTGCCCAACTTTTATAGAGTTCTCTCTTAGCTCATGCCCCAAGGGTGCCCCTCTCCCTCCTCCACACCAACTTCTAGTCCTCTCTCTCCTCTCCACACTCAAAAAATTATGGGCTCTAGTTTGGTGTGATCCAGGCAAGAGAAAGTTGACGAGAAAGAAAGAAAGCAGCACTACTGCAGAGATGACTACTGATCTTCAGAAGGAGTTTTGAAGATCCTCCAAATTAGATCTAGATCTGATATTTAGAGAAGTCAAAAAGAAGGAGAAGATCTCCAGATCCAGCTTGAGTGTATATCGATAGAGGCTAGGTGCTTGCATGGCTAGATCCAGAACCTCAGATAATCGATAGGATCATCATAGGATAATCTAATTACCCAACAAAAGGTACAAATTAAATTAGATTTAATTTATTTTTATTTTATTTTATTAGATTTATAAAATTAAATCTAAAATATCTTTGATCTGATTAAGATACATGAGAGAAATTTTTAAAATATGTCTCTTGATCCGATCAAATCTGAACGATCCTAACCCAAAAAATCAGGATTTTTCCTTCAACTGGTATAAGAGCTAGGTTTAAAAATTATTTAGATCTAATTTTAATTATTTTTGATCTAATAATTAGGTGATTTTAGATGTTACATGAGATGTAATTAGATCTGAAATTAGAAAAATTAAAATTTAATAATTTAGATCTAAGTTTTACTAGGTGCATGACTAGTTGTAAAATAGAATAGTTCTATACATAGTCTTGCATGTTCATAATTTAATTTGATTAAGTTATAATTTTAGATCTATTTATATACTATTTTTTAATATTATAATTATTATAATAAGATCAAAAAAATAAAAAATAAAATTATTTAATTTTTGGATCATATGAGATATGATGAATGCATGTTTAGACTAGTTATAGAATAGTTCTATATAATTATCTAGATTAGAATTTATTTTTATATGATCAATTTAAATTTAATTTTTTAGATAAATTATCAGATAATTAAAATCTTAAAATATGTATGAAAAGATATATGAGATGTATGTAAAATATGTATAAAGTTAGATCAATTTTTTTATCTATGAGATATATGATGTAGATCTAACTAGTTTTGTAGTTTTGAATATATTTCTGATTAAGGCATTCCCCTTGGCCGTCAGGTCATAAGAATAAAGTAGAGTTTAAATGCCCACTCCTTCCATTCGATGGGATGTTCTTATGATGTGTAGGGGTGCTGTGTATTCATCCTTAATCAAAAATCAAGAATTTACTTTCTACAAAATCCTAGATCTTAAAACCCTAGAATTTTATTTACATATTTTATTTATGAACCCTAAACTTAAATAAGAATTAAGATTATGAAATATTAATTAGGTCTAAATTTAAGAATTTTAGATCTAAGACATATTCATAATATTGGATTCGAGCTTGGGTAGCTCAATTAGGTCTAAGCGGTTGATCAAATCGAATCAAGAGTTGGTTAGATGGGATCAACAGTGCTTAAATTGATCCGCCTAATAGGATTAAGTCTGGGTAAGATCGGAGTGATGATATCAAGCAAATAATTAGGTCAGTGGTTAAGCTGTTAGATATATGTGCCCTAGAAGCCAGAATTGGCTGACACTTGTAATACACTTCTAGGGGCAAAATTATAATTTTGACTATAATCAATAAAATGGGTTATTTTCTATCACATATGTGTATTTAGTGTCTGTGATACATCCTTTGAGTTAATGGTAATGATAATTCATATTTTCAAGAGTTGAAAATTTAAGACATGAATAATCATTATTAACTCATAAAATGCTCCCGACCATAGGATCATCACGAGGATGGTGATTGATCCGGAAGGTTGGTGTACAATCGCTTCTCTTTAGTAGATGAGTCTTGAGTCTACGGTGTGGAGACACCGGAGCGAGAGTACAGGTACTCGTTAGAGAACGAGGGCACTGAGCGTGACCACCTCGAGTAGTCATTAGGAAGTCTACCTTCTCGTCAATGACTGACTCGATGCTGCAGTAGTGTGTCTGGTTCTTTGACCTGAGATGCATCGGCAGTTCACCTTGAGGGTGTTATAGTTTGACTACACCATTACTCGGTCTCCTAGCCATATGGAACCCTGAGGTGTATGTTGGCTATAGCATGTTCATTGTAGGAACTGGATTGCATCAAGATGGAATCTATCTACCTCGGTGGTAGAGGAGCAGCCCTATGATGATCATGAGAATCAAGTCCAGAAGCCCATGGCCATGGTAGAGTGAAATAATAGAAAGAGTTTCTATTTAGATTTTCACATTGGACTCGAATCGAATGATTACATCATATGACAGAGACTAGGGTTTGACGAGTTCACCTTAACCCTAATCTGATCGGGGCTCAAGATAGAAGAACTTAATCACACAGGTAGCTGCACCAAGAGGTTCGCATTCAGCTCTGATGGGTTGCCACCATATACTGCTAGGTGTCACTGGTGGATTTTGGGAGCAATTAGAATGATTTAGATGATCGATCATTCTAGCTGTTCGAATCAGAAGAGTTCTGATCCATCGAAAGGAGTTTCGATGATGTCGATGATAGAGATCATGACATATCCCATTACCATACAGAACTGAACCTAACTGGGTCACACAAACAAGGGTTTGAATCTGGTGATCATCAATTGAACTGATCTAGTTCAATTGATCTGAATGAGATTCAATTAGGTTCAAGGAAAATCGTGCTAGCACTCGATTGAACCTAACGTTCTTCTTTTACTATCATAAATAAGTTGTCCTGACTGAGCCAAAGGAGTTTGTGCTCAATCAGAGGCCTTCATATGGTCTGACTGGAGGTTGTCCAAGTCAGAAAAGGTTGTCTTATTTTGTAAGACATTACCTGCCATTTTTGGTCACCTGCCATTTCTTGTTCTTTGACTTTGGTCAAAAGTCTACCTTTGACTGGTCAAATGTTGACCATTGACACTTTGACTTTTGACCACATGTCATGCACCTATTGGAGAGCTGGTGGGGGCCTGTCCCCTGCCAGAACCTGGCAAGGAGAAGGGCGCACGCCACCAAGGGTGGCGTGAGCCCAAGTAGGAGGCGCCTAGGAGTCCTTGTTGGACAAGGACTCCATCCTCCTTTTTGGATTCCAATTAGAGTTCTTCCTAAGAATCCAACTTTGACTGGTCTTAGGCACCCTCTAAGGAGGAATCCAGGGGACTCTATTCCAACCAATCAGATTTAGATCTGATTTCACAAAGGGTTGTGATTGGTTGGGAGAAGAGGAGTTGGATCACAGCTTAGTCTATAAATAAGACCCTGCGCCCAACCCAAAAGAGTAATGCAATTCCAATGCCCCAAGGCTGCCTCTCCCTCCTTCTCCTCCATGCCAAGTTCCATCTTCTCCCTTCCTCTCCACGTCCAAAAGGAGTTTTGGACTTAGGTTGGTGCGATTCAGATCAAGAAAGGCGATCAAAAGCTAAGAAGGCTGCGCTGCTGCAAAGGACGACTGCTGATCTTCAAAAGAGTTTTGAAGATCCTCCAGATCAGATCCAGATCTAATTTTTGGAGATGTGATAGAGAAGAAGAGGATCTCCAGATCCAACCTGAGTGGATACCGGTAGAGGCCAGGCGCTTGCGTGGCTAGATCCAGAACCTTCCGCTGCAATACAGGATCATCAACAGGGTAATAGGATTACCCAAATCAAGGTAAATTAAATTTGATTTAATTTATCTTAATTTTATTTTATTTATTAAAATAATAAGAATTAGATCTAAAACATATCAAGATCTGATTGAGATCAAAGAGAAAATTTTTGAAATATATCTCTTGATCTGATCAGATCTGAACGAACCTGGACCGGGAAATCAGGATTTTTCCTTCAACTGGTATCAGAGCCATGGTTCTAAAATTATTTAGATCTGATTTTAAATTTATTTTAATAATTAAAAAATAAGTGATTTTAGATGTCACATGAGATGTGATCAGATCTGAAATCAGAAAAAATTAAAATTAAATGATTTGGATCTAAGATTAGAAGAATATGCATGACTAGTTCTAAAATAGAATAGTTCTATAGAATAGTCTTGCATGTTTTGATTTAATTTGATTAAATCATATTTTAGATCTATTTATTTACTATTTTTTGATATTATAAGTGTTATAATAACATCTAAAAAATAGCAAATAAAAATTATTTAATTTTAAATATCATATGAGATATGATTGATGCATGTCTAGACTAGTTGTAGAATAGTTCTACATAATTGTCTAGATTAGAATTTATTTTGATTAGATCAATTTAAATCTAATTTTTTAGATTATTATGAGATAATTTAGATCTGAAAAACATGCATGATTTGATACATGAGATGTATGCAAAATATGCCATGATTAGATCTAATCTTTTGTATATGAGATATATGATATAGATCTAAAACTGTTTTTGTAGTATTGACATGTTCCTGATTAAGGCGTTCCTCTTGGCCGTCCGGTCATAAGAACGAAGAAGGGTTTAAAGGCCCTCTCTTCCCATTCGATGGGGTGTTCTTATGATGTGTAGGGGTGCTGCGTGTTCGTCCTTAATCAGAAACCCAAAACTTACTTTCTGCAAAACCCTAGATCCTGAAACCCTAGGATTTATTGTGCATATTTTGTTTATGAACCCTAACTTAATTAAGAATTAAGTTTATGGAATATTAATTAGGTCTAAAATTGAGAATTTCAGATCTAAGACATATTCATAATACTGGGTTCGGGCTTGGGTAGCTCAATTAGGTCTAAGCGGTTGATCAAACCGAATCAAGAGTTGGTTAGATGGGATCAACAATGCTTAAATTGACCAGCCTAATAGGATTAAGTCTGGGTCAAGATCGAGTCACGATCAAGCAAGACCTAATTAGGCTCAGAGGTTAGAGTCTGGATTGTAGGCTAACCCAATTGGTTCTGACTCAACAATTTGGTGTCTAAGGTAAGTTTGGCACATACGACCGACTGGTTTTTAATTGGAAGCTACTCGACCTGAATGCGTTCTTGTACGAGTTAATGGCATATTCCTTCCACCGGTCTCACTTACCTGGCCATATCTGTTGACACAGTTCTGATCTGAGGTGGTCAATAATCCGAGCTAACCCATGCCACTAGGTTAGTCATAATTGTTATGACTAAGCCAAGTCTAGTTTAATGAGACCTGAATCAATTCTCCCTAAGAAAAGATTAAGTCTGAGGTCTTCCACCATTGTAGATGTGCGGGCCCTTCCGGGGTTGATTGTTCTCGGCTGGATACAGTGGCTCAGTTGCACCGGAAAGATGCAACCATGTCTATTAGGCATTGGATGCTATGGGCTGGAGGATGAGTTGGGCTCAATATTTCGGATACGGTGAGAGACTCAATTAGGAATCCCAGTCTATGCAAATGGTGGGTCTGACTTAACTAAGGAGTGGATCAATATTCCGGATACGGTGAGATTCATGAATTAGAGACCAAGTTTGGGTGCACCATGATTAGAGAATCATTGAACAAGAGTTGTTCACTCATTGGCTAACCCATCACCAATAACTGTTAGGTGAGGTGATGAGTCAGTTGGTGAGACCGCACCACCCACTAGAAATCATTAATCGTGGAGATTTTTGCATCTCTACAGAGGGAGTGTAGGGATCCGAGAAAATAGTGGGAGCTAATTTGTTTAAAAATAAAATCCCTAAATAAATTGGTCAAGTCATAAATTACAGTATCTAACTAGAATCTTTGACTCTCTACAGAAAAATGTCTGCGTCCAACCCATTGGCACGTATCCTGGACACACATAGACTGACTGGACCCAATTATAAAGATTGGCTCAGGAACTACAAAATTATTTTGGGTTTTGAGAAGTTAACCCATGTATTTGGACCAGGACCCTCCCACCTTACCAGCCCGTCCATCCACTGAACAGAGAGCGTCTCTGAAAAAATGGATAGACGAAGATAATAAGGCCAGATATTACATGTTGGGCTCGATGTCTGATGAGCTCCAGCGCCAACATGAGGATATCGGGACTGCTCGCCAAATGTTGGCTCACCTGCAGGAGATGTTTGGTGAACAGAGTCGCGCAGCCAAATATCAAGTCACGAAATGACTTTTTAAGGCTAAGATGCGTGATGGGCAGTCAGTCCAAGATCACTGTCTGATCAATGATCAAGGACATGGAAGAGCTTGAGAAGCTCGGTGTGAAGTTAGGACTTGGACCTGCAGAATGATATTATTCTGCAATCCTTGACTGATGCATATGGGCAATTCATCATGAATTACCACATGCATAAACTTCAAAATTCCTTGGCCGAATTAATGAATATGCTGGTTACCGCTGAGCTTTCTATGAAAGGTTCTAAAGGCTCAGTTCTTGCTATGGAATGGACTTCTTCCAAAAGAAAGTCTTATGGAAAGAAAAAGAAGTCTGTGAAAAAGCAAAAGGTGGAAGGATCAAAGAAGAAGGCAGAGCCGAAGAAGAAGGCCGATGTCAAAGGAAAGTGTTTCCATTGCAACAGCGACGGCCATTGGAAGCGGAACTGCCCTACTTACCTGGCCACCCTGAAGAACAAGAAGGAAGGTCCTTCTGGAGGTATGCTCGTTATTGAGTCTAACCTTACGATTTCTTCTGCATCCAGTTGGGTGCTTGACTCTGGTTCTAGTGCTCATCTGTGCACTTCTATGCAGGGTCTTGAGGATAGCAGGAGGCTGAGGGATGGAGACATGATCCTACGCATCGGTAATGGAGCAAGAGTTGCTGCAGTAGCCGTGGGAACATACCCTCTTCGATTACCATCTGGTTTAGACTTAGTTTTAAAAGACTGTTATTATGTGCCTGCAGCTAGCAGGAATTTGATTTCTGTTTCATGCTTAGCACAAGAAGGCTTATGTGATTACCTTCTTTAAGGACCATTGTAACATTCTTTATGAAAGAAATAAAATTGCAAATGGTTTTCCTTATTAATGGTCTTTATCAGCTACATATTGATGTACCTGTTCTAACTATCGAGCAAAACGTGAATGCCAAACGACCTAGGGATAGTCCAAATGATAGATATCTATGGCACCTGAGAGATTAGGTCATATAGCAGAAGATAGGATCAACAAATTGGAGAAAAATGGGCTATTGAGTCCATTGACTTTCGAGTCATATCCAACTTGTGAATCTTATCTTCAAGGCAAAATGACTAAACTCCCTTTTGTTGGACATGGGGAGAGGGCCACAGATCTCCTTGCCCTAGTACATACTGATGTGTGCGGCCCATTTGATGTGCCGGCTAGAGGCAATTTTGTCTACTTCATTACCTTTACCGATGATCTGTCTAGGTATGGGTATGTGTATCTTATGAGACACAAGTCTGAAGCTTTTGAAAAGTTCAAAGAATTCAGACATGAAGTAGAAAAATAAACTGAAAAACCCATTAAGGTTCTTCGATCAGATCGAGGAGGTGAATACCTTAGCCGAAAATTCCTAGACTATCTTAAGAAAAATGGCATAGTCTCTCAATGGACTCCACCAGGAACACCTCAACTCAACGGGATTTTCAGAACGGAGAAATCGGACTCTATTGGATATGGTTCGATCCATGATGAGCTTCACAGACCTCCCTGATTTTCTTTGGGGACACTTCATTATTAACTTCAATTTATCTACTGAATAGGGTTCCCTCTAAAACCGTTTCCTACCACACCGTATGAGATATGGCACGGTAAGAAACCAAGTCTGAGTCATCTCAGAATTTGGGGTTGTCCGGCTCATGTCAAAAGACAACAAGCGGACAAGTTAGAGTTTAGGTCCTTTAGAGCTCGATTCATAGGATATCCTAAAGAGTCATTAGGATACTATTTCTACATTCCAGAAGACCACAATGTGATTGTGAGTCGACATGCCATCTTTCTTGAAAAATAGTTTATTCAAGATAGCGGCATTGGAAAGCAGATTAAGCTTGATGAGAAAGTCTCACAAGTACAACGAGCTAAGGACCAATTGGAACCAAATCAGGTTGAGCCAATAAGAACACTACCTCCTCCACCTCGTAGATCGGAAAGAGTTTTCCCATCCCCCTGAAAGATACTTAGGTATTATTTCAGAGGAAGTAGAGAAAATGTTCCTCGTAGGTAATGGTGCTCATGGTGATGATCCCAAAACCTACAACGAGGCGATATCAGATATCGACTCCGAGAAATGGCTAGAGGCAATGCAAGTCAGAAATTGACTCGATGCACTCAAACCAAGTCTGGACCTTGGTAGATCCACCAGAAGGTATAGTACCTATTGGGTGTAAATGGATCTTCAAGAGAAAGATTGGTGCAGATGGGAATGTGGAGACATTCAAGGCTAGACTAGTGGCAAAAGGTTATAGTCAATGCGTGAAGGCATTGACTATCAGGATACCTTTTCCCCAGTGGCTATGCTAAAATCCATCCGCACATTGCTTGCCGTTGCAGCCTATTTCGATTATGAAATATGGCAAATGGACGTGAAAACGGCATTCTTAAATGGATATCTTGAGGAAGATATCTATATGGAACAGCCGCTAGGTTTCACATCCAGTGATACTGATCACAAGGTTTGCAAGCTGCAAAGGTCCATATATGGACTTAAGCAAGCATCTCGGAGCTGGAACACTCGTTTCAATGATGTGATCAAAAAGTTTGGTTTCATCAAAAATGAAGAGGAACCATGTGTTTTCAAAAAGGGTCAGTGGGAGCGCTGTTGTCTTCCTCGTATTGTACGTGGATGACATCCTCCTTATTGGGAATGATATTCCCATGTTGACATCAGTCAAAATGTGGTTGTCCAAGGAATTCTCCATGAAAGACCTAGGTGAAGCATCCTTTATTCTAGGAATTAAGGTCTATAGGGATAGACCGAATAGGATGCTAGGACTTTCACAGAAGATGTACATAGAGGAAGTACTAAAGAGGTTTAGTATGGAAAACTCTAAGAGGGGATTAATACCCTTCAGACATGGTATTCATCTTTCCAAGAAGATGTGCCCCAGCACACCTGAGGAAATAGAACGCATGAGCAAGATCCCTTATGCTTCTGCAATAGGGAGCCTCATGTATGCCATGCTATGTACACGACCTGATATAGCCCATGCTGTGAGTGTCACAAGCAGATATCAGTCAAATCCAGGTGAAGAACACTGGACTTCTGTGAAATGTATCCTTAAGTACTTGAGAAGAACTAAGGATATGATGTTGGTCTTTGGTAATGGAGAACTCCAAGTCCAGGGATACACAGACTCGGATTTCATGTCCGATATAGATGATCGAAAGTCGACATCTGGGAGTCTGTTTGTGTGCAATGGTGGTGCTGTCAGCTGGAAGAGTTCCAAGCAAACTGATAGCAGATTCCACCATGGAAGCAGAATATATCGCTGCATCAGAGGCTGCGAAGGAAGCATTCTGGTACAAGAAGTTTGCTGCAGAAATTGGAGTAATGCCATCAGATGCCATTCCTCTTTACTGCGACAACAATGGCGCCATAGCCCTTGCTAAGGAGCCGAGGTCTCACCAGAAATCCAAGCACATTGAGCGGCGATACCATCCTCATCCGCGATTACCTCGAGAAGGGTTACGTCGAGGTCAAGAGAGTCAACTCCACAGATAATGTGGCAGACCCACTTACAAAGCCGTTGGGCCAGCAGAAGATCGAAGCCCACCTTGAGAAGATGGGACTTAGACTTGTAGCCAATTGGCTTTAGGACAAGTGGGAGATTGTTAGATATATATGTGCCCTAGAAGCCAGAATTGGCTGACACTTGTAATACACTTCTAGGGGCAAAATTATAATTTTGACTATAATCAATAAAATGGGTTATTTTCTATCACATATGTGTATTTAGTGTCTGTGATACATCCTTTGAGTTAATGGTAATGATAATTCATATTTTCAAGAGTTGAAAATTTAAGACATGAATAATCATTGTTAACTCATAAAATGCTCCCGACCATAGGATCATCACGAGGATGGTGATTGATCTGGAAGGTTGGTGTACAATCACTTCTCTTTAGTAGATGAGTCTTGAGTCTACGGTGTGGAGACACCGGAGCGAGAGTACAGGTACTCGTTAGAGAACGAGGGCACTGAGCGTGACCACCTCGAGTAGTCATTAGGAAGTCTACCTTCTCGTCAATGACTGACTCGATGCTGCAGTAGTGTGTCTGGTTCTTTGACCTGAGATGCATCGGCAGTTCACCTTGAGGGTGTTATAGTTTGACTACACCATTACTCGGTCTCCTAGCCATATGGAACCCTGAGGTGTATGTTGGCTATAGCATGTTCATTGTAGGAACTGGATTGCATCAAGATGGAATCTATCTACCTCGGTGGTAGAGGAGCAGCCCTATGATGATCATGAGAATCAAGTCCAGAAGCCCATGGCCATGGCAGAGTGAAATAATAGAAAGAGTTTCTATTTAGATTTTCACATTGGACTTGAATCGAATGATTACATCATATGACAGAGACTAGGGTTTGACGAGTTCACCTTAACCCTAATCTGATCGGGGCTCAAGATAGAAGAACTTAATCACACAGGTAGCTGCACCAAGAGGTTCGCATTCAGCTCTGATGGGTTGCCACCATATACTGCTAGGTGTCACTGGTGGATTTTGGGAGCAATTAGAATGATTTAGATGATCGATCATTCTAGCTGTTCGAATCAGAAGAGTTCTGATCCATCGAAAGGAGTTTCGATGATGTCGATGATAGAGATCATGACATATCCCATTACCATACAGAACTGAACCTAACTGGGTCACACAAACAAGGGTTTGAATCTGGTGATCATCAATTGAACTGATCTAGTTCAATTGATCTGAATGAGATTCAATTAGGTTCAAGAAAATCGTGCTAGCACTCGATTGAACCTAACGTTCTTCTTTTACTATCATAAATAAGTTGTCCTGACTGAGCCAAAGGAGTTTGTGCTCAATCAGAGGCCTTCATATGGTCTGACTGGAGGTTGTCCAAGTCAGAAAAGGTTGTCTTATTTTGTAAGACATTACCTGCCATTTTTGGTCACCTGCCATTTCTTGTTCTTTGACTTTGGTCAAAAGTCTACCTTTGACTGGTCAAATGTTGACCATTGACACTTTGACTTTTGACCACATGTCATGCACCTATTGGAGAGCTGGTGGGGGCTTGTCCCCCTGCCAGAACCTGGCAAGGAGGAGGGCGCACGCCAAGGCGTGGCGTGCCCAAGTAGGAGGCGCCTAGGAGTCCCTTGTTGGACAGGGACTCCATCTCCTTTTTGGATTCCAATTAGAGTTCTCCTAAGAACCAACTTTGACTGGTCTTAGGCACCCTCTAAGGAGGAATCCAGGGGACTCTATTCCCACCAATCAGATTTAGATCTGATTTCACAAAGGGTTGTGATTGGTTGGGAAGAAGAGGAGTTGGATCACGCTTAGTCTATAAATAAGACCCTGCGCCCAACTCAAAAAGTAATGCAATTCACAATGCCCCAAGGCTGCCTCTCTCTTCCTCCTCCATGCCAAGTTCCATCTTCTCCCTCTCCTCTCCACGCCCAAAAGTAGTTTTGGATCTTAGGTTGGTGCAATCTTGATCAGAGAAAGGCGATCAGAAAGCTAAGAAGGCTGCGCTGCTGCAAAGGACGACTGCTGATCTTCAAAAGAGTTTTTATTTTGAAGATCCTCCAGATCAGATTCCAGATCTAATTTTTGGAGACATGATAGAGAAGAAGAGGATCTCTAGATCAAGCTCGAGGGGATACCGGTAGAGGCCAGGCACTTGCATGGCTAGATCAAGAATCTTCCGCTGCTTACAGGATCATCAATGGATAATAGGATTACCCTACATCTAGATAAATTAAATTTGATTTAATTTATATAGATATTATTTTATTATTAGAATAATAAGAATTAGATCTAAAATATTTTAGATTTAGTTTGGATCAAAGAAAAAAATTTTTGAAACATATCTCTTGATCCGATCAAATTTGAACGAACCTGGTGCATGAAATCAAGATTTTCCTTCATATACGATCGACTGGTTTTTAATTGAGAGCTACTCGACTCGAATGCATTCTTGTCGAGTTAATGCCATATCTCTTCCATCGATCTCACTTATCTGGCCATATTTGTTGGCTCAGTTCTGATCTGAGGTGGTCAATAATCCAAGCTAACCCATACCACTAGGTTAGTCATAATGGTTATGACTTGTAAAGTCTAGTCTAATGAGGCGTAAATCAAATCTTTCTAAGAAAAGATTAAGTCTAAGGTCTTCCACCATTGTAGATGTGCAGACCCTTTTCGGGGTTGATTATTCTCAATTGGTTATAGTGGTTCGGTTGCATTGGGAAGATGCAACCATGTCTATTAGGCATTGGATGCTATCGGCTGTAGGATTGATTGGGCTCAATATTTTGGATACGATGAGAGACTCAATTAGGAATCCAATCTGTGCAAATGGTGGGTCTGACTTAACTAAGGAGTGGATCAATATTCTGGGCACGGTGAGATTCATGAATTAGAGATCAAGTTTAGGTGCACCATGATTAGAGAATCATTGAATAAGAGTTGTTCACTCATTGGCTAACCCATCACCAATAACTATTAGATGAGGTGACGAGTCAGTTGATGGGACCGCACCATCCACTAGAAATCATTAATCATGGAGATTTTTGCATCTCTACAGAGGGAGTGTAGGGATTTGAGAAAATAATGGAAGCTAATTTATTTAAAAATGAAACTCCTAAATAAATTGGTTGAGTCTTAATTATAATATCTAACTAGAAACTTTGACTTCCTATAGAAAAATGTCTGCATACAACCCACTTGCACGAATCCTGGACACCCATAGACTGACCGAACCCAATTACAAGGATTGGCTCCAGAACTTCAAAATTATTTTGGATTCTGAGAAGTTAACTTATGTGTTGGATCAGGACCCTCCCACCATACTAGCTCGTCCATCCGTTGAATAGAGAGCGTCTCTTAAAAGATGGACAGACAAAGATAATAAGGCTAGATATTACATGTTGGGCTCGATGTCTAATGAGCTTCAGTGCCAACATGAAGATATCAGGACTACCCACCAAATATTGGCTCACCTAAAAGAGATGTTTGGTGAATAGAGTCGTGCAGCCAAGTATCAAGTCACTAAACGACTTTTTAAGGCTAAAATGCATGATGGACAGTCAGTCGAAGATCATTGTCTGATGATGATCAAGGACATGGAAGAGCTTGAGAAGCTCGGAGTGAATTGGACTTAAATCTACAGAATGATATAATTCTACAATTCTTGACTGATGCATATGGGTAGTTCATCATGAACTACCATATGCATAAATTTCAAAATTCCCTAGCCAAACTTATGAATATGCTGGTTACTGCTGAGCTTTTCATGAAAGGTTCTAAAGGCTTAGTGCTTGCTATGGAATGGACTTCTTCTAAGAGAAAGTCTTTTAGAAAGAAGAAGAAGCCTATGAAAAAATAGAAGGTAGAAAGAGGAAAGAAGAAAAAGTCAGAGCTGAAAAAGAAGGCCGCTGACAAAAGAAAGTATTTCCATTGCAACAATGATGGCCACTGGAAGCGAAACTGTCCTACTTACCTAGCCACTCTGAAGAATAAGGTGGTAGGTCCATCTGAATGTATGCTCGTTATTGAAGTCTAACCTTACGATTTCTTCAGCATCCAATTGGGTGCTTGACTCTAGTTTTAGTGCTCATTTATGTACTTCCATGCAGGATCTTGAGGATGGCAAGAGGCTGAGGGATGGCGAGATGATCCTACACGTCAGAAATGGAGAAAGAGTTACAGTCGTGGTGGTGGGAACATACCCTCTTTGACTATCATCTAGTTTAGACTTAGTTTTAAAAGATTGATATTATGTGCCTGCAGCAAGCAGAAATTTGATTTGTATTTCATGCCTAGCACTAGAAGGCTATGTAATTAGTTTTTTTAAGGACCATTGTAACATTCTTTATGAAAGAAATAAAATTGCAAGTGGTTTCCTTATTAACGATCTTTATCAGTTACATATTGATGTATCTATTTTTAATATCGAGCAAAATATGAATGCAATGAAACGACCTAGGGATAATCCAAATGATAGATATCTATGGCACCTAAGACTAGGTCATATAGCAGATGATAGGATTAATAAATTAGAGAAAATCAGACTATTAAGTCCGTTGACTTTCGAGTCATGTCCAATTTATGAATCTTTTCTTCATGGCAAAATGACTAAGCTCCGTTTTGTAGGACATGGGGAAAGGGCCATGGATCTTCTTTCCCTAATACATACTGATGCGTGCAGCCCATTTGATGTGCTGGCTAGAGGCAATTTTGTCTACTTCATTATCTTTATCGATGATCTATCTAAGTATAGGTATGTGCATCTTATGAGACACAAGTCTGAAGCTTTTGAAAAGTTTAAAGAATTCAGACATGAAGTAGAAAAATAAACTGGAAAACTCATTAAGATTTTTCGATCAGATCGAGGAGGTGAATACCTTAGTCAGAAATTTTTGGACTATCTCAAGAAAAATGGCATAGTCTCTTAATGGACTCCACCTGGAACACCTCAATTTAATGAAGTTTTAGAATGGAGGAATTGGATCCTATTAGATATGGTCCAATCCGTGATGAACTTCAAGAACCTTCCTGATTATCTTTGGAGACACTCTTTGTTAACTATAATATATTTACTGAATAGGATTCTTTCTAAAACTATTTCTACCACACCGTATGAGATATGGTATGGTAAGAAACTAAGTTTAAGTCATCTCAGAATTTGGGATTGTCTGGCTTATATCAAAAGACAACAAGCGGACAAGTTAGACATCAGATCCTTTAGAGCTTGATTTATAGGATATACTAAAGAATCATTAGGATATTATTTCTACATTCCAGAAGATCATAATGTGATTATGAGTCGACATGCCAACTTTTTTGAAAAATAATTTATTCAAGAGCACGGCATTGAAAAGCAGATCAAGCTTGATGAGAAAGTCTCATAAGAGCAATGAGCTAAGAACCAATTGGAAGCAAATTAGGTTGAGCTGATACAATCACTACCTCCACCTTATAGATCGAAAAGGGTTTTCCATCCTCCTGAGAGGTACTTAGGTACCATTTCAGAGAAAGTAGAGGAAATGTTCCTCATAGGTAATGTGGTTCATGGTATAATCCTAAAATCTATAACGAGGCAATATCGGATATCGACTCCGAGAAATGGCTAGAGGTAATAAAGTCAGAAATTGACTCGATACACTCAAACTAAGTTTGGACCTCGATAGATCAACTAGAAGGTATAGTACCTATTGGGCGTAAATGAATCTATAAGAGAAAAATTGGTGCAAATGAAAATGTAGAGACATTCAAAGCTAGATTAGTGGCAAAAGATTTTAGTCAGCACGAAGGCATTGACTATCAGGATACTTTTTCGTCAGTAGCTATGCTAAAATTCATCCGCACATTGCTAGCTGTAGCAGCCTATTTTGATTATGAAATATGGTAAATAAATGTGAAAATGACATTCTTAAATGGATATCTTGAGGAAGATATCTATACGGAATAATCGCTAGGTTTCACATCCAGTGATACTGATCATATGGTATGCAAGCTGCAAAGGTCCATATATGGACTTAAGCAAGCATCTCAGAGTTAGAACACTCATTTTAATGATGTGATCAAATTATTTGGCTTCATTAAAAATGAGGAGGAGCCATGTGTCTTCAAAAAGGTCGGTGGGAGCGCTGTTGTCTTCCTCGTATTATACGTGGATGATATCCTCCTTATTAGAATGATATTCCGATGTTGACCACAGTTAAAATGTGGTTATCCAAAAAATTCTCCATGAAAAACCTAGGTGAAGCATCCTTTTTTCTAGGAATTAAGGTCTATAGAGATAGATCGAACAGGATGCTAGGACTTTCATAGAAAATGTACATAGAGGAAGTGCTAAAGAGGTTTAGCATGGAAAACACTAAGAGGGGATTAGTATACTTGAGACATGGTATTCCTCATTCCAAGAAGGTGTGCCCTAGCACACCTGAGGAAATAGAATGTATGAGCAAGATCCCTTATGCTTCAGCAATAGGGAGCCTCATGTATGCCATGTTATGTACACGACCTAATATAGCCTATCTTGTGAGTGTCACAAGCAGATATCAGTCGAGTCCAGATGAAGAACACTAGACTTCTGTGAAATGTATCCTTAAGTACTTAAGAAGAACTAAGGATATGTTATTAGTCTTTGGTAATAGAGAACTCCAAGTCCAAGGATATATAGACTTGAATTTTATGTCCGATGTAGATGATCGAAAGTCGACATCTGAGAGTCTATTTGTGTGTAATGGTGGTGCTGTCAGTTGGAAGAGTTCCAAGCAAACTATGATAGCGGATTCCACCATGAAAGCAAAATATATTGCTGCATCAGAAGCTATGAAGGAGGCATTCTGGTGTAAGAAGTTTACTGTAGAGATCGAAGTGATGCCATCAGATGCCATTCCTCTATGCTGCGACAACAATGGCGCCATAGCTTTAGCTAAAGAGCCAAGGCCTCACTAGAAATCCAAGCACATCGAACGGCGATACCACCTCATCCACGATTACCTTAAGAAAGGATACATCGAGGTCAAGAGAGTCAACTCCATAGACATTGCGACGGATCTACTTAGAAAGTCATTGGACTAGCAGAAGATCGAAGCCCACTTTGAGAAGATGGGACTTCGATTTGTAGTCAATTGGCTTTAGGTCAAGTGGGATATTGTTAGATATGTGTGCCCTAGATGCTAGAATTGGCTGACACTTATAATACACTTCTAGGGGCAAAATTATAATTTTAACTATAAATAATAAAATGGGTTATTTTCTATCATAAATGTGTATCAAGTGTCTATGATACATTTCCTTGAGTTAATGGTAATGATAATTCTTACTTTCAAGAGTTGAAAATTTAAGACAAGAATTTTATTTATTAACTTATAAAATACTCCCGACCGTAGGATCATCATGTGGATGATGATTGATCCGAAAGGTTGATGTACAACCACTTTTTTTTAGTAGATGAGTCTTGAGTCTATGATGTAGAGACACCGAAACAAGAGTATAGGTACTCGTTAGAGAATGAGGGCACTGAGTGTGACCACCTCGAGCAGTCATAAGAAAGTCTACGTTCTCGTCGATGTCTGACTCAAAGATACAGTGGCATGTCTGGTTCTTTGACCTGAGGTGCATCGACAGTTCACCTTGAGGGTGTTAAAGTTTGGCTACACCATGACTTGATCTCCGAACCATTCGGAACCCCGAGGTGTATGTTGGCTATACCATGTTCATTGTAGAAATTGGATTGCACTAAGAAGGAATCTATCTACATCGGTGGATGAGGAAAATCATGAGAATCAAGTCCATAAGCCCTGGCCATGGTAGAGTGAAATAATAGAAAGAGTTTCTATTAAGGTTTTCACGTCGCACTTGAAGTGAATGATTAAATCATATGATAGAAATTAGGGTTTGATGAGTTCACCTTAACCCTAATATGATCTGGGCTCAAGATAGAAGAACTTAATCACACAAGTAGCTGCACCAAGAGGTTCATTTTTAGTTTTGATGGGTTGCCACCATATACTGCTAGGTGTCACTTGTGGAATTTAGGAGTAATTAGAATGATTTAGATGATCGATCATTCTAGTTATCTGAATCAGAAGAGTTCTGATCCATCGAAAGAAGTTTCCATGATATCAATGACAGAGATCTTGATATATCCCATTACCATATAGAATTGAATCTAACTAGGTCACACAAATAAGGATTTGGATCTGGATATCATCAATTGGACTGACCTAGTTCAATTGATTTGAATTAGATTCAATTAGGTTCAAGAAAATCATGCTAGCATACGATTGAGCCTAACGTTCTCCTTCTACTATCATTAAAAGTTGTCTTGATTGACCCAAATAAGTTTATGCTCACTCAGATACCTTTACATGATCTGACTAGAGCTTGTCCAGGTCCGAAAAGGGTTGTCTTAATTTATGAGATAAATTTGAGACAACAACTACCATTTTCAGTCACCGGCTAATTCTTGTCTTAATCCTATGGGCACCAACTAAGGATGAATTGAAGGGGCTCTTATCTGATTGGATCAGGTGATGTCATCCCACCAATCAGATTTAGATCTGATTGCATGAAGCAACGTGATTGATGGGGATGATGTGGCATTGCATGGTGCAGCAGGATCTATATAAACCCTATCTATGCCCAATATTTATAGAGTTCTCTCTTAGCCCACGATCTAAGGCTGCCCCTCTCCCTCCTCCATGCCAACTTTTGGTCCTCTCTCTCCTCTCCACACCTAAGGAATTGTGGGCTCTAGTTTGGTGCCATCCAGGCAAGAGAAAGCTGACAAGAAAGGAAGAATGCCGCACTACTGCAGAGATGACTGTTGATCTTCAGAAAGAGTTTTGAAGATCCTCTAAATTAGATCAAGATCTGATATTTGGAGAAGTCAAAAAGAAGGAGAAGATCTCCAGATCCAGTCCGAGTGGATATCAGTAGAGGCCAAGCACTTGAATGGCTAGATCTAGAACCTCAGGCAATCAACAGGATCATCACAGGATAATTTGATTACCCAACAAAAGGTACAAATTAAATTAGATTTAATTTATTTTTATTTTATTTTATTAGATCTATAAAATCAGATCTGAAATATCTTAGATCTGATTTGGATACATGAGAGAAATTTTTGAAATATCTCTGTTGATCCGATGAAATCTGAATGAATCTGATCCAAAAAATTAGGATTTTTTATTTAGTAGAAGCTCCTGATCTTTAGCACAAATCCGAAGAATCCTGTGATGTTCTCTATGGGTAGCGAACAACTGATCCTCCACCTGAATCTATAATGGGGTGCCTCCCTCCTTGGGCTTGAGGGAGATGCTCTCCTTCTCTAGGGCTTCTTCAAGAACCCTAGTACGTTCACTCTAGAGAGAAGAGAAGAAGAGAGTTGAGGGAGAAAAGGATTGTATTCCACAGCGTTCACCGCTTTATGAAACCCTAATACAACCTATGTATTATACATAGCCATTCGGCCCAACCAAAAAACTTTCTTGGCTAACCCAATACATGAAAGCACTCGTCGAGCCCAAGTCTCACATGCTCTCATCCTTTGGATCTAGATCTGATCCATATATGAATTAGCCACCTTAAGAGCTCTTAAATCAGACCTTAAGACCGCTAGGATCAACTCAGACCCTAGTCCAAAATAGACCCTTGCGTAGCTCTACCCGTGCACTGAGCCGACTCAGTCTCAACACTGAGTCAACTCAGTTCAACTAGGTTGGCTCAGTTTAAAATTGAGCCAGCCTAGTTCTATTCTGTGCCAGCAGCTCCGAATGTGTAGCTCTCTATTTTGCCTATGCACTGAGACTTAGCCGACCCAGTTTTGGACTAAGCCGGCTAACCTGCAGAAAATCTTCTTTTTGTAGTTTTGATTTTCTGGCTTTGATTTCTTGCTTCACCTTGTATTTCAAGTCTCCGAAGCACCAACCAAGCCCCTAGAATCCCCAGAGCTAACCCCCTGACTCCTCCCGTGGCCTTCCAAGGCTTGGGAGCACCATAAATCCTCACAATCTTCACCTTGTTGCTCCTAAGCCTTGGCAAACCTCTCGATAATGACCTCCTACATGATCCCACTATCCTTGCGCACTCGACAACACCTGTGTTATCGTCACCTCTGCCAATCTTCTTCAGCGGTTGTGCACCTTTGAGGCCTTCGGGATGACTGCCTCAAGCATTGAAGATTTGTGCTTGCTTCTTAGCACCATCCTGAAATTGTAGGATCCCTTCTGCATAGCAACTGCATCACTTTCTCTGAACTTTCTTTAAGAACCTATAGTATTTCTCACCAGCACATGATGTACCATCTGACACGATCTCCTCAGAGCTATGGCTGTCCACCTACACGTGCCACTCCATCTGGAACTGTACATCATCGGTGCTCTGAACTCATGCCAAATTTACTCTCCACTTATGAAGCTACCACTATAAAGCTCCACCTATATCTGAAGTCCACCTGATGCCACAGAAGCTGACTCAATCACCGAGTCCCTCGAGGCCAACTACTCAATACTGCCCTATTAAGCCTACCGCTGCACCTCAAACACCATTGCTGTCCCTTCGAATCCTCCGCACTCTACGAATCCCTTCGAAGCTATCTCGGATACCTCCACAACCTACGAGCACCTTCAAAATCCAAGAGCTCATCCAACTCTTTTGAAATTAGCAACTGAATCCTAGAAAATTCTACCCTGGTCCTTCTCTTCTGCCTTTACACTAGCCATCACTTCAGTTGCGCTTGGAGAATCATCCTCCACCTAAACCATGACTCTTCCTGGTGCTCTTGCTAAAGAAATCTGATCCATGATGCTTTCGACTGCTAGAGACCTCTTGGCACTCCCTGAGATGCTTTGGCGCTCCCTAAGACCTGCACCCGATCTCCCTAAGATACCACTAACACTCTCTACTGAGATATACTCCTCGACTACTGCACCGTCAAGCCTCTCTCAGCCTCTATGCCTCCAAAATAGAGCTCCTGCAACACTCTAGCGCTCCCTGACTCATCTCTTTACTGCTCTATAGCCGTCCAACCCTAACTTACTGGACCTTCATGGATCATCCATCTCCATCATCTCTAAGGCTCCGCATATCCATGCTCTGGTTGAACCACTGAATACATGTCCGACAACTTACCCACCTTCCAGAAACCAAAGGACGTATAGTCACTGCTTCAGCCTTCCTTCAACCATTATCACTTGGAAAACCTCTCTTCAATAGCCCAAAACTGGCCATCTTCTTAGAGAACCCTGATGATCTTTACTGGGATACCTCCCTCGGCTGCTGTATCATCGAGCCTCTCTCAGTCCTGCATCTCTAGGGAAGCACTACTGCAACTCTCCAATGCTCTCTACCTATCACATAACCATCATACACTCCAACCTTTCCACTAAGACCGATCAACAAATCGTACACCAAATCCTTCCACCCTAGAAAAATCAACTTTCGTTAATCCTTTTAACATCCACCTTCAACTTGCTACTTCTGGTTGGCCAAACCATAGCAATGACAAGGTAGATTTGAGACATACCATAGAATTCTTGTGCAGATTTCTGATTTTAGCTTGTATGACTTCTTCTTTCCTTCTATGCACCATCAGGCTTTGAAACTTGGTTCTGATACCATATTGCCATCCACAATATTTAAGGCAACACCTAGCACTGATACCAAATTATAGATCCATGATATCATTCGAATGCTAATCATCCTTGACATCACAAGCATCGATGCAACGTTGCGAAAGCTCCTGATCTTTAGCACAGACCTGAAGGAACCTATGATGTTCTCTATCGACAGCAAACCACCAATCCTCCATCTGAATCTATGATGGGGCGCCTCCCTCCTTGGGCTTGAGGGAGATGCCCTCCTTCTCTATGGCTTCTTCAAGAACCCTAGGGCATTAACTCTAGAGGGAAGAGAAGAAGAGAGTTGAGGGAGAAAAGCCCTGTATTCCATAGCATTCATCACTTTATGAAACCCTAATACAACCTATGTATTTATACATAGATATTAGGCCTGACCAAAAAACTTCCCTGGCTAACCCAATACATGAAAGAACTCACCGAGCCCAAGTCTCACATGCTCTCATCCTCTAGATCTAGACCTAACCCATAAATGAATTAGCCATCTTAAGACCCCTCAAATCAAGCCTTAAGAGCCCTAGAATCAACCTAGACCTTGGTCCAAAATAGACCCTCGCGTAGCTCTACCCGTGCACTGAGTTGGCTCAGTCTCAGCACTGAGCCAGCTCAGTCTCAGCACTAAGTCAGCTAAGTTTCACTAGGTTGGCTCAGTCTGAAACTGAGCCAGCCCAGTTCTATGCCATGCTAGTAGTTCCAAACTCGTAGCTCTCTATTTTACCTATGTACTAAGACTTAGTCGATCCAATTTTAGACTGAGCCAGCTAATCTATAGAAAGTCTCCTTTCTATAGTTTTGATTCTTCAACTTTGGTTTCTTGCTTCATCTTGTGTCCTAGGTCTCCGAAGCACCAACCAAGCCCCTAGAATCTTCGGAGCCAACCCCCTAACTTCTTCCATGGCCTTCCAAGGCTTGGGAGCACAATAAATCCTCATAGGTTGGAGGATGGATTGGGCTCAATATTTTAGATATGGTGAGAGATCCAATCAAGAATTCAATCTATGCAAATGATAGGTCTGACTTAATTAAGGAGTGGATCAATATTTCGGACATGGTGAGATTCATGAATTATAGACCAGGTTAGGGTGCACCATGATTAGAGAATCACTGGACAAGAATTGTCCACTCATCGATTGACACAGCATCAATAACTATTAGGTGATGTGGTGAGTCAGTTGGTGGGACCGCACCATCCACTAGAAATTAATAATCATAGAGATTTTTGCATCTCCACCAAGGGAGTGTAGGAATTTGAGTAAATAATGGGAGCCTAATTTATTTAAAAATAAAATTTCTAAATAAATTGATTAAATCTAATTATAAAATGTAACTAGAAACTTTGACTCTTTATAGAAAAATGTCTGTGTCCAACCCACTAGCCTGTCTCTTGGACATCCATAGACTGACCGGATTCAACTACAAAGATTGGCTCCAAAACTTCAAAATTATTTTGAATTTCGAGAAGTTGACTCATGTGCTAGAATAGGATCCTCCTACCTTACCAGTCCATCCATTTGCTAATTAGAGAGCGTCTCTCAAGAAGTGGATGGATGAAGATAATAAAGCCAGGTATTACATCTTGGGCTTGATGTCTGATGAGCTCCAGCGCCAACATGAAGACATTAAGACTAGCCACCAAATATTGGCTCACCTGCAAGAGTTGTTTGGTGAACAGAGTCGTGCAACCAAATTTTAAGTCACTAAAAGACTATTTAAGACTAAAATGCATGATGGGCAGTCAGTCCAAGATCATTATCTGATGATGATCAAGAATTTAGAGGAGCTTGAGAAGCTTGGTGTCAAGTTAGATCAGGATCTGCAGACTGACATAATGCTGCAATCCTTGACTGATGTGTATGGGTAGTTCATCATGAACTACCATACGCGTAAACTCTAGAATACCTTGGCTGAGCTCATGTATATGCTGGTTACTACCGAGCTTTCTATGAAAGGTTCTAAAGGCTCAGTACGTGCTGTGGAGCGGACTTCTTCTAAGTGAAAGTCTTTTGGAAAAAAAAAGTTCGTGAAGAAGCAGAAGGTGGATGATGGGAAGAAGAAGAAGGTAGAGCTGAAGAAGAAAGCCACTGACAAAGAAAAATATTCAATTGCAACACTGACGGCCATTGGAAGTGAAACTACCCTCTTTATCTGACCAATTTGAAGAACAAGAAGGAGGCAGGTCCTTCTAGAGGTATGCTCATTATAGAATCTAATCTTACAATTTCTTCTACATCTAGTTGAATGCTTGACTTTGGTTGTAGTGCTCACTTGTGTACTTCTATGTAGGATCTTGAGGATAGTAGGAGGCTGAGGGATGACGAGATAATCCTATGCATTGAGAATAGAGCAAGAGTTGCTGCTATGGTTGTGGAATCCTATCCTCTGTGATTACCATTAGGATTAGACTTAGAATTTAGGGACTATTTTTATGTGCCTGCAGCAAGCAGGAATTTAATTTTTGTTTCATGTTTAGCACTGAAAGGCTATGTAATTAGTTTTCTTAAGGACCATTATAATATTGTTTATGAAAGAAATAAAATTGCAAGTAGTTTTCGTATAAATGGTCTCTATCAGTTACATATTAATGTTTGTATTTTTAATATCAAGTAAAACATAAATGATATAGGATCAAAGCGACCTAGGGATCGTCTAAATAATAGGCATCTTTGGCACCTTTGGCTAGGTCTTATAACTGAAGATAGGATTAACAAATTGAAGAAATTTGGGCTATTAAGTCTATTGACTTTCGAGTCATATCTGATTTATGAATCATGCCTTCATGACAAAATGACCAAGCTCCCTTTTATTGGATATGGGGTAAGGGCCACAAACCTGCTTGCCCTAGTACATATTGGTGTATGCGGCCCATTTAATGTGCCAACTAAGAGTAATTACATCTACTTCATCACCTTTATCGATGATTTATCTCAGTACGGGTATGTGTATTTGATGTGACATAAGTCTGAAGCTTTTAAAAAGTTCAAGAAATTCATACTCGAAGTAGAAAAATAAAGAAAAAAATTCATTAAGGTTCTTCGATCAAATCGAGTAGGCGAATACCTTAGTCGGGAATTTCGAGACTATCTTAAGGATAATAATATAGTCTCTCAATGGACTCTGCCTAGAATGTCTCAACTCAATAAGATTTTAGAACGGAGAAATCAGATCCTATTAGATATTGTTCGATCCATGATAAGCTTCACAAACCTTCCTGAGTTTCTTTAGGGATATAGTCTATTGACCGCTATATATCTACTGAATAGGGCTCCATCTAAAATCATTTCTACCATACCGTATGAGATATGGCATGGTAAGAAACCAAGCCTGAGTCATCTCAGAATTTGGGATTATTCGACCCATGACAAGAGACAACAGGCAGATAAATTAGAGTCTAGATCCTTTAGAGCTTGATTTATTGAATATCCTAAAGAGTTATTAGGATTTTTTTCTATCTTCTAGAAGATCACAATGTAATTATGAGTCGACATGCCATCTTTCTTGAAAAATTGATTATTCAAGATTGTGGCATCGGAAGATAGATTAGGCTCGAGGAGAAAGTCTCCCAAGAGCCATGAGCCAAGGAACCTATAGAATCCAATCAGATTGAGTCAGTCCAATCACAACCTTGTCCACCTCGTAGATCAAAAAGGATTTTTCGTCCCTCTGAAAGGTACTTAGGTACTATTTCAAAGGACGTAGAGAAAATGTTCCTCATAGGAAAGAGGTTCATGGTGATGATTCTAAAACCTATGACAAGGTGATATTAGATATCGACTTCGAAAAATGGCTAGAGACAATGAAGTCAAAGATTGACTCAATGCGCTTGAACCAAGTCTGAACCTTGGTACATCCACCTGAAGGTATAGTACCTATTAGGTGTAAATGGATCTTCAAGAGAAAGATAGGTGCCGATAGAAATGTAGAGATATTCAAAGCAAGGCTCATACCAAAATGGTATAGTCAGCATGAAGACATTGACTATCAGAATACTTTTTCTCTAGCATTCATGCTCAAATCCATCTGCACATTGCTTGTTTTTGCAGCCTATTTCGACTATGAAATATGGTAGATGGACATGAAAATGGCATTCTTAAATGGATATCTTGAGGAAGATATCTATATGGAATAGCCGTTGGATTTCACGTCCAGTGATATCAATCATAAGGTTTGCAAGCTACAAAGATCCATATATGGACTTAAGCAAGTATCTCAGAGCTAGAATGCTCATTTCAATGATATGATCAAATCATTTAGATTCATCAAGAATGAGGAAGAGTCTTATATTTTCAAAAAGATCAGTGGGAGCACTATTGTCTTTCTCGTACTATACGTAGATGACATCCTCCTAATTGAAAATGATATTCTCATGTTGATCACAGTTAAAATGTGGTTGTCTAAAGAATTCTCTATGAAAGACCTAGGGGAGGCATCCTTTATTCTAGAAATTAAGGTCTATAGAGATATACCAAATAGGATGTTGGGTCTCTCACAGAAGATGTACATAGAGGAGGTGCTAAAGAGGCTTAGCATGGAAAACTCCAAGAGAAGATTGGTGCCCTTCAGACATGGCATTCATCTCTCTAAAAAGATATGTCCCAACACACCTGAGGAGATTAAATGCATGAGCAAGACATCTTATGCTACAGTAATAGGGATCCTCATGGATGCCATGATATGTACATGGCCTGATATTGCCCATGCTGTGAGTGTCACAAGTATGTATAAGTTGAATCCAGACGAAGAGCACTAGACTTCTATAAAATATATCCTTAAGTATTTGAGAAGGACTAAGGATATGTTTCTAGTCTTTGATAATGGATAACTCCAGGTCGAAGGATATACAGACTCGGATTTAATGTCTAATACAGATGATCGAAAGTTGACACCTAGAAGTCTATTTATTTGTAATGATGGTGCTGTCAGCTGAAAAAGTTTCAAGCAGATGGTGATAGATGATTACACCATGAAAGTGGTGTATGTCAAGATGTCGAAAGCTGCAAAGGAGGCATTATGGTATAAGAAGTTCACCACAGTGCTCGGAGTGATGCCATTAGATGCCATCCCTTGATACTGCAATAATAATGGTGTAATAGCCCTAGCTAAGGAGCCAAAGTCTGATGAGAAATTCAAGCACATCGAGTGGTGATACCACCTCATCCACGATAACCTCGAGAAGGTATACGTCGAGGTCAAGAGAGTTGACACTGCAGATAATGCGACTGATCGGTTGATAAAGCCATTAAGCCAGTAGAAGATCGAAGCCCACCTTGAGAAGATGGGACTTAGATTTGTAGCCAATTGGCTTTAGGTCAAGTGAGAGTTTGTTAGATGTATGCCATAGAAGCCAGATTGGCTGTCACTTGTAATTTACTTCTAAGAGCAATTTTATAATTTTAACTATAAATTAATAAATGGATTATTTTTTTATCACAGTATACATTTAAAAGTATCTGTGATATATTCTTTGAGTTAATGGTAATGACAATTCATATTTTCAAGAGTTGAAAATTTAAGACATGAATTTTCATAATTAACTCATTAACTGCTTTCGATCGTAGAATCATCATGAGAGTGGTGATCGATCTGGAAGGTTAGAGTATAATTGCTTTCTTAGGATAGATGTATCTTGAGTCTATGGTGTGGAGATACTAGAGCAAGAGTATAGGTACTTGTTAGAGAATGAGGACACTGAGCGTGATCATCTCGATCGAATAGTCATAAGGAAGTCTACCTTCTCGTCGATGACTGACTCGATGCTGCAATGGTGTATATGGTTCTTTGACTTGAGGTGCATCAATAGTTCACCTTGAGGGTGTTATAGTTTGACTATACCATAACTCGATCTCCTAGCTATTCGGAATTCTGAGGTGTATGTTGGCTATAGCATGATCATTAAGGAAATTGGATTGCACCAATAAGGGGATCTATCTACCTAGGTAGATGAGGAGTAGCTCTATGATAATCATGAGATTGAGTCCTTATGCCCATGGCCATGACCATGTGAAGATGATAGAAAGAGTTTCTATTAGAGTTTCACATTGGATTCCAATCGAATGATTAATTCATATGACGGACATTGGGCTTGACGAGTTCACCTTAACCCTAATCCTATTAGGGCTTAAGATAGAAGAATCCAATCACATAGGTAACTACACTGAGAGGATCACTTTCAGTTCTGATGGGTTGCCACCATATATTGCTAGGTGTCACTGGTGGATTTTGGGAGCAATTAGAATAATTTTGATGATCAATCATTCTAATTGTATGAATTAGAAAAGTACTGGTCCGTCGAAAGGTATTTTAATGATGTCGATGATGGAGATCGTGACATATCTCATTACCATACAGAATTAAATCTAACTAGGTTACACAAACAAGGATTTGGGTCTAGATGTCATCAACTGAGCTAACCTAGTTCGATTGATTTGGATTAGATCCAATCAAGTTCAAGATAATCGTGCTAGCACACGATTGAGCCTGACTTTCACCTTTTGAAATCTTTCTGATTCATCATAACTAAGTAAAATTTGATTTGACTCATTCTTATATTTTGAATGATTTTTTTTTCATCTAACTGGAATAAGTCTAGGTCAGATTAATTGTAGAAATTGAATCCATTCATAGTCAAATTGGATTAGGGTCAAAAGTTGACCTATTTGAGATAATTGAGGGTCACCTGATCAAATGATTCTAGAAAATTTTTTAAAAATTATTTTGATCTATTTTGTGGCTATATGATTGACTAGGAATTACACATTGGGTGTACCAAATTTTGTGATCTTTAGAGATGCCTAGACTGAGTTATGGTAGAGTTTGATTCGGATCAAACTCTTAAGGGAAGAGTCCTAGGCGTAGTGGACTCTTCCTTATCTACTCATAACGCCATCTTCTAGATTGATTTTTGGCATCAAAATTAGATGGGATCTAAGGATTTTCGTGGAGATAAGGTCCAAGAGTCCCAATGGTTGAAAAAAAAGGATTTTGTTCAAAGAGGGACTCTAACTTGATGCTATGCTTTTGTATAACAATCCTTGCGCCAAGGCTCGTCACGTAGAAATATTTTTCATACCCAAAAGCTACCATTCTAGATATCCCATGCCACCTCTATCTTCTCTCTCCATCTCTTCTACATTTCTAAAATGTTAGGCACAAATCTGAGAAGAAGATCCAATAAAATTTATGAAGAGTTTAGCATCTACGTGATGGTGTTCGTGAGACGGACATGCTGCCTTCAGAAATTTTTAAAGGACTTCCAGATCAGATTCAGATCTAATCTTTAGAGAAAAGATTTGCTAGGAGAAGATATCTAAATCTTTCCTGAGTGAATATCGATAGTGGCCAGGAGCATGGGTGGCTCCTTCCAGAACCTCAGGAAACATCAAGATCATCACAGGGTAATCAGTTGTCCAAACAAGGTATGAAATTAAATTTGATTTAATTTTTATTTTAATTTTTAATATTAGATCACCATGATCAGATCTGAGATCTCTTAGATTTGAATGGATCATTTAGAAATTTTTAAAAAAATTATCTCAAATCTGATCAGATCTGCACGATCCTATGATGAAAAATTGGGTTTTTCCTTTAGTGCGCTCCTTATTCCTCACTTAAATCCCATATGGACGTGCACCCTTAGATAAATTCTAGGATGCACATGCCATATCTCTTCTTTCCTACATACTGGGTCAACATTTGATCCTTTTCCTATTCCCATCTCATGGGATTTTGGATAAATATTTTTCAAGTCCCATCCAATGGAATTAGGTCAAGTCCTAACCAAGTTAGAACAAGCCTTGATCAGGCTAAGACTCGGTCCAGTCAGATCAAAAAATATCCATCTAGAATTTTTGGGAGTGGTTTATCCAAATTTCATCTCATGATTTTAGGATAAGTCCTAATCTGGCAAAGACAACCCTTATCTTGTTCCCATCTTATGGGATTTAGGACAAATCTTGATCAGGCCAGGACAAGGTCCAGTTAGATCGACAAAAATTCCTATAGAGTTTCTAGACAAGCCTTGTCCAAATAGTTCCACAAATTAGTAGGTCTTGTCCTATTTCCATTCGGTGGATTAGGGCAAGCCTAGATCATGTTAGGATAAGACTTTTCTGATCTGGACAAGTTTCAGTCAGATTGGGATAAAACCATACAAGGCTCCTGGATGAGCCAAATCTAATTTGGCTCAGTCAAGACGATCCAAAAAGACTACAGAAGAAGAATGTTAGGCTCAATTGTGTGCTAGCACAATTTTCTTGAACCTAATTAGATCTAATGCAAATCAATCAAATTCGATTAGCTCAATTAATGACATCCAGACATAAACGCTTATTTGTGTGATCTAGTTAGGTTCAGTTTTGTATGGTAATGGGATATGTCATGATCTTTATCATTGACATCATCAAAATTCCTTTTCATGGATCAAAACTCTTCCAATTTATCCAATTAGAATCATCGATCATCCAGATAATTCTAATTGATCCCAAAATCCACCAGTGATATCTAGTAGTATATGGTGAAAATCCATCAAAACTGAATAGCGAACCTCTCAGTGCAGCTACACGTATGATTGGGTTCTTCTACCATGAGTCCCGACGAGATTAGGGTTAAGGTAAACTCATCAAACCCAACACCTATCATATGAATGAATTATTCGATTCGAGTCCAATGTGAAATCCTAATAAAAACTTCTTTCTATTATTTCACACTACCATGGCCATGAGTTTTAGGACTCGATCTTATGATCATCATAGGACTAATCCTTTTCTATCAAGGTTGATAGATCCCATCTTGGTGCGATCCAATTCCTACAATGAACATGATATAGCCAATATACACCTTAGGATTCCGAATGGCTAGGAGATCGAGTTATGGTGTAGTCAAACTATAACACCCACAAGGTGAACTATCAATGTACCTTAGATCAAAGAACTAGACAGACAGTATAGCATCAAGCTAGTCATCGACGAGAAGGTAGACTTTCTTATGATTGTTCGAGGTGGCCATGCTTAGTGCCTTCATTCTCTAACAAGTATCTGTACTCTCGCTTTGGTGTCTCCACATCATATACTCAAGACTAATCTACTCTAAGAAAGTGATCGTACATCAATCTTCTAGATCAATCATCATTCTCGTGATGATCCTATGATCGAAAGAAATTTATGAGTTAATTATGATAATACATGCCTTAAATTGTCAACTCTTGAGAATATGTGTTATCATGCCTATTAACCCAATGAATGTATCACAGACACTTTAATACACAATATGATGGAATAACTAATTCTTTAATTAATTTTAAGTCAAAATTATGAAAATATTCTTAGAAAGTATTTAACAAGTATCAATCAATCTGGCTTCTAGGACACACATCTAACAATTTTGATCCTATGGCATTCATATTTTGCTCGATATTAAAAATAGAAATATCAATATGTAATTGATAGAAAAAATTTATAAGGAGACCACTTGCAATTTTATTTCTTTCATAAAGAATATTATAATGGTACTTAAAAAAACTAATTACACAGTCTTTTTATGCTAAACATGAAATAGAAATCAAATTTCTACTTAGTGCAGGTACATAAAAATAGTTTCTAAGAACTAAATCTAATCCTGATGGTAATGTGAGCTTAGAAGTGGCACACCTAAGTCTTGGAAATATGAGAAGATAGGTCACGGAAAGATGGGAGCGAGTCGAAAAAAGAATCAGTCTAAATAGTAAAGTTTAGAAACTAGGCTGGCTCACCCTAAGATTGAGCTAGCTTAGTTAGGAACTGGGTTGGCTTAGTCTAGGACTGGGTTGGCTAGATCACAAAGAAAAATTTAGATAGAGAGCTGAAGGAAAATCTTGATTTTTCGGATCAGGTTCGTTCAGATCTGATCGGATCAAGAGATATATTTCAAAAATTTTTCACTTTGATCCAAATTAGATCTATGATATTTTAGATCTGATTCTTATTATTCTAATAATAAAAATAAAATCTAGATAAATTAAATTAAATTTAATTTACCTCAAAGTAGGGTAATCCTATTACTCGTTGATGATCCTGTAAGCAGCGGAAGGTTCTGGATCTAGCCACGCAAGTGCCTGACCTCTACCAGTATCCACTCAGATTGGATCTAGAGATCCTCTTCTTCTCTATCATATCTCTAAAAGTCAAATCTAAATCTGATTTGGTGGATCTTCAAACTAACTTTCGAAGATCAGCAGTTGTCCTATGCAGCAGCGCAGCCTTCTAGCTTTCTATCGCCTTTCTCTCACCTAGATTGCACCAATTTAAGTCCCAAACTACATTGGGCATGAAGAGGAGAGGGAGAAGATGAACTTGGCATGGAGGAGGAGGAGAGAGGCAGCCTTGGGGCATGGGAATTACATTCATGTATTTTTTTGAGTTGGGCGTAGGGTCTTATTTATAGACTATGCATGATCCAACTCCTCTTTTTCCCAATCAATCACAACTCTTTATGAAATCAGATCTAATCTGATTGATGGGAATAGAGTCCCTTAGATTCATCCTTAGATGGTGCCTAAGATTGATCAAAGTTGATTCTTAGGAGGAGTCTAATCAAAATCTAAAAAGGAGATGGAGTCCCTGTCCAATAGGGACTCCTGGGTGCCTCCTGCTTGGGCGAATGCCACCCTTGGCGTGCACCCTCCTCCTTGCTAGCTTTCGATAGGGGGACAAGCCCCCACCAGCTCTCCAATAGGTGCATGACACGTGGACAAAAGTTAAAGTATCAATGGTCAACATTTGACCAGTCAAAGATCAACTTTTGACCAAAGTTGAAGGACGAGAAATGGCTGGTGACCAAAAATGGCAGGTATTGTCTTACAAAATAAGACAACTCTTTTCTGATCTAGATAGGCACCAACCAAACCAAGTAAAGGCCTCTGATCGAGCACAAACTTCTTTGGCTCAGTTAAGACAACTATTTATGACAGTAAAAGAAGAACGTTAGGTTCAATCGAGTGCAAGCACGATTTTCTTGAACCTAATTGAATTTCATTTAGATCAATTGAACTAGATCAGTTCAATTGATGATCACTGATTCAAACCCTTGTTTGTGTGATCCAGTTAGGTTCAGTTCTGTATGATAATGGGATATGTCATGATCTCTATCATCGACATCATCAAAAATCCTTTCGATGTATCAGAACTTTTCTAATTCGAACAGCTAGAATGATCGATCATCTAAATCATTCTAATTGCTCCCAAAATGCACCAATGACACCTAGCAATATATGGTGGCAACCCATCAGAGCTGAATGCATACCTCTTGGTGTAGCTACCTGCGTGATTAAGTTCTTCTATCTTGAGCCCCGATCAGATTAGGGCTAAGGTGAACTCCTCAAACCGTAGTTTCTATCATATGATGTAATCATTCGATTCAAGTCCGATGTGAAAACCTAAATAGAAACTCTTTCTATTATTTCATTTTGCAATGGACATGGGCTTCTGGACTTGATTCTCATGATCATCATAGGGCTGCTCCTCTACCATCGAGGTAGACAGATTCCATCTTGATGCAATCCAGTTCCTACAATGAACAAGCTATAGCTAACATACACCTCAGGGTTCCGAATGGCTAGAAGACCGAGTTATGGTGTAGTCAAACTATAACACCCTCATGGTGAACTATCGATGCACCTCAGGTCAAAGAACTAAACACACCTACTGCAGTATCGAGTCAGTCATTGACGAGAAGGTAGACTTCCTAATAACTACTTGAGGTCGTCATACTCAGTGCCCTCGTTGTCTAACGAGTACCTGTACTCTCATTCCGGAGTCTCCACACCATGGACTCATGACTCATCTACTAAAGAGAAGCGATTGTACACCAACCTTTCGAATCAATCACCATCCTCATGATGATCCTATGGTCGGGAGTATTTTATGAGTTAATAATGATTATTCATGTCATAAATATTCAACTCTTGAAAATATGAATTATCATTACCATTAACTCAAAGGATGTATCACAGACACTAAATGTACATATGTGATAGAAAATAACCCATTTTATTGATTTTAATTAAAATTATAATTTTGCTGCTAGAAGTGTATTACAAGTGTCAGCCATTTTTGGCTTCTAGGGCACATATATCTAATAATCTCCCACTAGTCCTAATGCCAATTGGCTACAAGTCTAAGTCTCATCTTCTCAAGGTGGGCTTCGATCTTCTACTAGTCCAATGGCTTTGTAAGTGGGTCTGCCACATTGTCTCTAGAGTCAACTCTCTTGACCTCAATGTAACCCTTCTCGAGGTAATTGTGGATGAGGTGGTGTCGCCGCTCAATGTGCTTGAATTTCTGATGAGACCTCTGCTCCTTTGCAAGGGCTATGGAGCCATTGTTGTCGCAGTAAAAGGGAATGGCATCTGATGGCATTACTCTGATTTCTGTAGCAAACTTCTTATACTAGAATGCTTCCTTCGCAGCCTTTGATGCAACGATTATTCTGCTTCCATGGTGGATTTTGCTATCACAGTTTGCTTGAAACTCTTTCAGTTGACAGCACCACCATTGCACACAAACAAACTCTCAGATGTCGACTTTCAATCATCTACATTGGACA